>OX596264.1:0-174824 GCA_951394255.1 Polyploca ridens | reverse complement strand
GGCCGCTCGCTACAGAAATAAAAACGTTTTTTACGTGTTTTTAGACGGGAATAGAGGGCGTTTTTGCAGTCGCTGGTGGTGTGCCAGCGGCCAGGCGCGCGCGGCTCGCGAAACCCGAGATTCGTGCCATATTTGGCAGCCGCTCGCGCGATCACAGACGCTTTTGGGTATTTAGTTTCGGGCGGCCCGGCCGATGCGCGCGCGCGGCTAATTCGAGCCGCTTCCGTTGCGTTATACGCTGGCACGTCGGAGATGCATTACCTGCCGAGTGCCGCATGCCGGCTGCGAGCGAGAACCCCGCCATCTTCGGGCTTACTGCGCCGCTCCTCCCGGCACCCACTGTCGGCGCCCGCGCCGCCCGACTCCACACCGGACGGATATATCAGGGCGCACATTTCGCAAATGTGGATGATCTCAATCTCTGACCCATTTCTGGCTAACCACTTATGGCTGTTAGTGGAATATAAATAATGTTACTTTTACTGGTTTATTCCTATTTTTATACTGTTATTTATGGGTAGCAAAACAAAATAACAAACCAACTTGGAAATAAGAACAATAAAATAAAATATTGGATTTGCTACACATCATAAACACATTGTTATGTCTAAGGACACCAAGTTTATGAAAGTGATAAGCAATTTATGTAAGCTGTTGTTTACAGACAAATACTTCTATGATTAAGTAAAGTGTGTCATGTAACGTCATGTAGGTACAACGGGTGATTGTTGTTGTTGACTCTACCGAGTGACGCTATGATCTTTGCCGCTCCAACATAATGATGAGCTGACCTAATTTCTTTAACTACAGACTAATTCCGACCTTTCCTACCGAACATACTAACACTGTTGGCTAGGAAACACGTTAAGAGCTCTACTAGAAGAAGCTCTACTTCAGCATCTTGGGATCCACATAACTAGGCCGTTGAAGTCTTTTGGTGTTTGGTCTTGGAGCTCCCTATACCAACCCCCTTATTCATAATGAAGTTATCAAACTTTGATTAGCTAAAATTCCGAAGTCTTTATCTGACAGGTGATATTTGGTGATCGAAAGAGTGAGTCGGGCACACTATTACACTGATTTAGTTAAAAAGCGATTATGAATAAGGGGATAAGACTATACCTAAGTAAAATTTGAATGATCATTCAATTACACAAATAATGGTAGGTAATATTATTGAGGAACATGATTTTCGAAATTAAGAGCCTTAACAAGGTACTAGCTGTGGTAGTAGTAGCCAGTAGTATAGTTATAAGAAGTTTATAATGCAATAGTCGGTTGATTAAATTAAATGTTATGAGGAAAAATTAAAGTCACGTCTAAAAGAGTTATGAATATGCAAGTGGATGGATATACGGGAAGAGGAAGACCGAAAATGAGGATGGATTGTGTAAAAGATGATATGGGCAAGAAAGGAGTGGATGCTGGTGTAACGGATAGAAGAGACGAATGGAAGAAGCGTACTTATTGCGCCGACCACAAATGATTGGGAACAGGGCAGGCAGATGATGTTGAGTCGGTTGATTAAATTATGGTATACTTACACTTTTTAAACCTGAATAGGTAAATGAAATGATACAATAAGGTATACTACAATAAAACTATAATAAAATACCAAAATTCTTGTGAGATTAATTTCTCAGTACCAGAAACTAGATCATCAAGCTTTAATGGAGTAGTTAATGCAATTCCAAGACTTTTGCTTTTATTACCGTCCGCGAAACAATTTTGTTATTACGCGATTACGTGATGTAAAAATTCACTTGGCACGTATTTCTGTTGTGAACGAGTTGCTACGATCACCGGAGATTTTTTGAAATACTAAAATCAAAACAGACAAAAATACAGTTGTCAAGCTTTGACATAAATAACTAGGTATGTATTTTTAAACAAGAATGTACAGGATTACGTAAAGATATCTCAGTCTCAAGGCAATCCTTTATACGAGTGTAACGGAAACTGTATATACATTACAGTAATCCACTTTTTTGGTACGAGGCGCACAGATCGCGGAAGATAAAATTTTATATTAATATTAGTAAGGGATGCAAAATGACAATGACCCTCATTGACCGGTGACATGTTGGTTATGATTTTAATTCAAAAAACTTTAATTAAAAAATTTTGTTTTAATTTTTTTGTAATGTATTTTGAGCTGAAACTTTTTATAGAGAGTCTGTACCTGATGTAGTCTTCACCCCCTTCGGATGTATATACCCTTTCCGTTACACCTTATATAAGTCATAATTTTTGGTGAGCATTTATTTTTTGAATTATGTAAGTAAATCAAAAAGCTAGAGTGATAAGGCCGCCTATATTGTACTTATTACTTCCCTAATTTGTGTTTTTATTAATTTATGTTCTATGTTAGTGTATACAATAAAGAATATTTCATTCATTCATTCATTTAAATCAATAAAAAAGTCTCATCTACCTGAAAAGTACTAATTATGTCATTATCAAATTAATTTATACAATTAAGTGACTTCCCGTCATGGTTAGGTCCAAAAGATTTATCTTGGACTTAATTTTTAAACCATGCGGGCGGAATTGCAAATGAAAATTAGTAGTAATGTATGTTTATTTATTATTATGTAAAAGGTGTAATGTAATGTAATATGCATTACGATCGTGAGGTGGTGTGATTGCAACCGGCGCGGACGCAGCCGCCCACGCCTCGCGACACCATTCCTGGCCTGTAGGAGGCAAGGTTTCATTCGTTTTTGATAATATCTCATTATTATCTACCACTATCGTACCTAAGTATTCACTATTTTATTCTGCTCCATAAAAGGATGGGGTTTAACCGCAATAAAATAATATTTAAAGTAACTTTTTTGTTACCTAGTATGGAGTAGTATCACAAAGGATCATGGCGAGATTTGTACAAAAAAATAAAGATTTTTAAAGACGTTGGAATGACGTTATAATTGACCCTTGGTGGCTAAGGAACAACTTGAGCCATTTAAAATATTTTTAGAACCCCGGGATAAAATAGCGCATTTCTATGGCATGCCGGCGAATCGCGACTATTCGCGACAAAACCGTTATGTTGTTGTTATATTTTGCGGGGTTTATAAAATATTTCATGTATATTAACATGTTGCTAGTAATGTAATCTCAACATTGGAAGTGATTGAAAACCCTCCAATTTTTTTTATTTTTTTGTACAAATCAATGTATGGAGCTCGCCATGATTCTTTATTGATGTGTGCTATTATTGATGTGTTATATTATAAATGCCGTGATGATTGGATTCTAATCCTACAATGTACTGCGCTTTTGGTGAAGAAAAACATCGTGAGAAAATCTTAGCACGGTGGTAGGGTACTTTGAAGTATACTCCTGCCTGACTACCACCATCAAGTAAAAAAACTGCTGGACTTAGCAGTGTGTTCCAACAGCTGCACTTGAGAGCCTTCTAGGCTTTGTATTATGAAGGTGTAAGGTGGATGACACCTCCATTTAAAAGCGAAGATCTTCCGCCAGTCATGCTCATCGTGCCGCAGGGACCTCTACATGTTGGCCACTTGTAAACAGGAAAAAAATTACCAGTGCGGAAATTTTGACACAAGGAGTTTTATTAAACACCTATTTTTTATTTTGATGTGTCTAAGTACAAAAAAGTAAAGCTATCGTAAACGAAGGATCTCTACTTTGATTCTCGCCGGGGGTGCGCGCATACCGCTGCGTATGCGCGCGCTACCCTACCCTGCCACCCGGGAGGGGATTATACCCCTGCTGACACCCGCCGCGAATGACGGCAACCGCGCACCCCCCGCACATATTATACCGACTTAGTTGTGCAAATTTTGCAAAAAAAAATGTTTTGTACAAACAACGGAAATGTGTTCTATTACCTACCTATTACTGATACTGAACCACCAAAAAAAACATCCGCACTGATTCAAATTTTATCCTGTACATGCAGATCGTGGAAATTAACTTCGTTAGCGCGATGTAGGATCGTGTGTCGCCATCTATCCATCTAAATTTTAACTGCTTTATGTAGGTCGTCGCTACTGTATAGATGGGCAACGTATTGGAAATCTCCATTGGCGACAGTCATTCTGTCGACAGCCATTCTGACCTAATAAATAAAATATGACAGTCAAACGCACAGTAATTTCTGAGTAATGTGGTTGTCAAAGCAGGCGAGGCCTTTCACTGCGCGTGCGCATGATAGAAGCGCAAATATGCGATGTGGGCCGATGTAATCTACACCCCCGCGCTATCAATCGCTGCTGAATATTTCACTTTGAGCTCCGAAAACACAATGGTTTTATTATCCTTATTTCATAATAATATTACCTATAAGTAGAAATAGAAATAGAAATGCTATTATTGCTACAATTTACTACTAACATAACATATTTATAATAAGGTTAAACATCGAAAAAAATAATAATAATAATATTGCAGCAAGGGACACAAGCTCAGCTTTATGCTGGAGACGAACTCGGGTTACAAGTCCGACGTCCAGCGCTGGTTTTCAGCTTAGACCCGTTTGACTTTCACTGTTGGATTTAAAAAAGTAGCGGTATGGTAGTACCTACGATTGCTTACATTCAATATTCTGTACTTAAATGAAAAGATATAATTTACGTTAAAAAAAAGGAAAACATTACTTTAAAAAAAAAATCTCACCAGGTCGTCGGTCCACCTGGAGGGAGGGCGATGAAGCTAGATAATGATTATGAAATCACATTTAAAAGGTTTTATTTACAAAATTCGATGCATCCCGAATGGGGAAGTACCTCCAGCTTACAGAAGATCGCAGTTAATATCATTACTTTAAGGCGAGGTCCATGCTAAGGCGTTATGGGAGGATCAGATCGCTGTGGGGGGATCAGCGGTGCAGTATCAAATGACACTGCGCTTTGTCCCTTCAGCCGCCCGGTACAGCCACCTCTCAACTGCTTTTCACAAAGGGTGTAAAGAGAGGGTCGGCAAAGCGTGAGTAGGGGAAGTACGGACAAAATGACAGGGTGTTTTGATTTTGAATCACATATCTTTATTTATTGTAATTATAATCAATCTCATTCATTGACAATCATCTTAGGTTCATTGACTACTAGTAATACAGTCTTTTAATTGAATAGGAACTATATTAAATTAAATATTAAAAAATAAATGGACGAATCAAAAAAACCATTTTGTCCATATAGTGTGGACAAAATGACACACTAAATATGGGTATAATAACATACCAACATTTTAAGAACAAAGTACGCAAATAAATCTTTTAGACTTCTTTGAGACATCAGCACAAGAAGCGTGAGCCCAACGAAAACAACTCATACATCTTAGACCGCGAATAAAGATCATTGCAATAAATGCAGGGGCAGTTTTCTTCATCCTCGTTTTCGGCGGCAAATTCTTCATCATCGGAGCTGGAATCCATAGTTTGAGCAAATTGACGCTGCCTCTTTGATATCTGCCTTTTTCCTGGAGCTTTAATCTCGATTATTTTGGACTAGGACACACACTATGTCATTTTGTCCAGCGTATAGGTATGTCATTTTGCCCAAATGTACACAACAAACATTAAAAATCATATTTAATTAAATCGATTGAAAATTGTATTAATACTTACTCAAATCACAAGTTTATATCATAAGTCTTCAATTTTAGTAAATATAATATACAAATATTGTTATGTATTAGAACCATGTGTGCGTGCACGCACACATGCCTTTGTATACGCTACCTTCGAATACATCAGTGAGCTCCTAGCTACGCGTTGTTTCACTCGTCCCGACCCGAATACTTAACAGTGGCGACGAGGATGGGCCGGTTGGATCTGCTTACCCCGTCGTCCTCCTCACGCTCTCCACCTGAAAATAATGTATGTTACGATAACCAGTACTCACAAGATAATCCTAATAATGATAAGTCGAGTAATAATTTTAAAAAAGGCGATATTATTTTATATAAAAAGTTTATTAATAATAGTAAGTTCGAATGGACAAAAGGCATACTAGTTAAAAGAATTGGAAAAGTTCTATATTTAATTAAAGATTGTTTACTAAACAAAGAAGTTAAAAAACATAAAAATCAGTTAATAAGGTACAAAGGAACATTAAATAAAAAAAACTACTGGGACTATGATACAGACAATAGCGAAACCTTACCTGATACTGCTCCGTGTTCATCGATGCCACCTGGATCACCTGGTCACCAAGCCACACAGCTTGCTACGGACCTACCTCGTCCGGCTGTGTTGCAGTCTGCTTCACGAGTACCATCGCCAAGGCCATCTTCGCCGCTGCCGCCGTCGTCACCGCCGCTGCTTCGGGAAATTCCACCAGCCGTACCTCCACTAACGGTTTTAGCAGGCCAAGGTTACACTGAGCAAAGGGAAGCCGAAGAGAAAGGAAATGAGGCGACGAGTGTTGCTCAACAGGTTCCAAGTACTAGTTCACCGGCTGAAATGGATGATTTAGACGAATTTTATGAAGCCCAGTCTGACGTCCCAGTAGAACCTACTAAAATGTCTCATAGATCTAAACGTGAACGTGTAAAAGTAGATTACAAAAAATATTTCTAATTAGGATAATATGTGTATAATATATATGTGTAGTAGAAAATAAGGGAAGGAATGTTATGTATTAGAACCATGTGTGCGTGCACGCACACATGCCTTTGTATACGCTACCTTCGAATACATCAGTGAGCTCCTAGCTACGCGTTGTTTCACTCGTCCCGACCCGAATACTTAACAAATATAATACAAAACTCATCAAAAATCCGAAGAAATCCATAAATAAAATAAATTTTTGAGGACACGAAACACGTTCTCACTCGTAACTTCAAAGAGACTGACCCAATGGCACTGGGTTTCTCGCAGGATTGTAAAAATGGCCACCATCACGTATTGTTATGTTCGTAACCTCGCTATAGCCCGCCAAATTCGAAATAAACCCGCTATGTCGTTTTGTCCGTATATGTCATTTTGTCCGTATTTCCCCTAATACTCTTGTTGTAGCAAGCTTCTACAGTCGCAGCCGGCGGGGCGGGATCTACACAAGTATATTCGCAGAAAAAAGTGATATGACAAACCAACAATGCTCTATTGAATCTAGTACATGGCCAATTATGGTCGCGACATATTGATGGATAGTGTCAAAATGTCGCCCACACCGTGCACTTGGGTGTATTAGCTGAAGTGCGGTCCTCGAACCCACACCCCCGCGGCCGCACGTCCACACGTCGCGTCGCACACCGCTGGGACATTGTCAACTGACAGCGCAGCTTTATTAATTAGAAGATTATGATCTCTAGTGTTTTTATTGTTGTCTGCTAACTGTACTCTAATGATTTCTGACGGTAGGTATGAATGTGGCTGTTTAGCCATTTCCTATCTAACGTAATTGTGAAAGTTTGTAAGTTTTTTTGTATACCACTAACATGGCAAACAAGCATACGGCTCGCCTGATGGTAAGCAGTTACAGACTATGGACGCTTGCAACACCAGGGGTATCACACGCGCGTTGGCGACCCTGAAGAAATCTCTTCACACCCTTTTTGAAGAACCCCATGCTGTACTCCATTGGGAAAACCACGGCGGGGAGCTCATCCCACAGTCCGAGCTTCCGCGGAAGAAAACTCCTTTTAGCCCGCACAGTTCGAAACAATTCTGGTTTCAATGTGTGTGGATGGACTCCCCGTCGATGGCCATGTATGTGTATTTTGTTACACACTTTTGTTACCGCATTTGGTACGTAGATAGATTATAGCCTGGAGCAACATATAGAATACCAGGAAAGCATTAGATCCCTCGGGGAGGTGGGTAAAATCGCTGGACAGAAGGTAGTTATTTATAAATCTATATTATAAAATGGTAAATTCTTTCATCAACGCTGGTTTTAACTCCCTGACTTACGTTGTGATTATAAGTATAACTTCCATTCAAAGTCAAATCCATTTATTTATTATAGGCCCTAGTTCCTACTAGGGCCCTATGAAGGTCAAAGCTACTGAAGTTACCACCAGTTCGGAAGTCGGCCTTCATTGTAACAATAGTGATAAGCTTACGTCACTTTTCAATGTCCGCAGTTTCCTTACAGTGATTATGCAGTGGGTTGATGCAGTAACCATCTCCTGAGCTCTATGAGGCTCTATCTAGGAGTTGCTGATACTAATATTTCCCAATAATAGAAAAATTATGTTATTAATTAAATACCATAGCGATAGCGTTAACACCATTACTTTGTGCGAAGCTTGAGCAGTTTACACTAGTTGATTCACTGTCATAAAAAAAACGATACGGTTCCTTGTCATTTGTTCTAGGTAAAAGTATCGATAAAAAACTAGAAATTGACATTCATTATATGTATTTATATTCGTTCAAACTTTGAACGAGTTCTTTTCAAGGCACCTTGCACACCCGTGCTCACGGTACGTCTTATCTAGTACAGTATCTCTATGAGCTTTTGAGCAGGCAATAAAAAGGGTCTAAAAGTAGCTCGATGGTCTGAAAATCGATCTTAAAATGTACCACCAATAGTAAGATGAAGAAGCGCTCGTGGTGTAGCATGATTAGCTGTCCTTAATCGATCGGCAAAGTTAAGCTACCACCTGCATGGGTGACCGCCTAGTGGTATTTCAAATCGAGCGTTTCTGTGTTTCGGAAGGCACGCAAAGCCGTTGGTCCCTGTTATCACTTAATTTTGATAGTCGTTAAGCTAGTTGGATGCCTCCTACGCGGCTTGAAAAATTCCAACAGTAGGTTGACCGCTAGCCTACCTCCACCGACCCGCAGTGGGCATGCGTGGTGGAGTATTGTCCATTCCCTTTCACCCTCATTTGTGAAAGGAGGCCTGTGCTTAGCAGTGGGACATTATAGGCTGATGATGGATCTTGGATGGATAGTAAGATGTACTCCACACTGACGTACATTTCCCTTAGGGACTCAACTTCTACAGATCAAATGAAACCTACAATTCTGCTTGTGTTTATTGCTATGTGCGTAGAGTTCTTACTCTAAACGATGATTAATACCTACTATATAAGGGAGCATAATATAATTTTGACTCACTGAGGCAAGTGGACTTAATGTTGTTATTATAAGATTTAACATCAAAGATGGGCAATAGTTTTTGCGGTAAGGTAGCGGCGTGGGATCGCGTTTTGGCTATTGCGTGTCTCTTGATCTTGACTAATGATGGACGCGGCCTACGTAGGCACACGTACGTAGGTACCTACATACAAATATGTACAGTTAACTTGTCCACCTGTCAATATTTAGTCTCATTTAATTTAATACACTTGAGCTGAGCTTAGTATGTGATACTATGTTAATTTTATAGTAGGTTTCACTTCTCTACTAGGTATAGGTAGGTATTTTAATTCTAAGAATTAACAATTATATTTTTTGTGATAAACATGTAATGTTTTTTTTTTTTTTCAATAAAGTTTTATATATATGTAAAGAAAACTACGCATAGGTATACGAGCTCTTTTCTTTAGATTGTCTTTGCGAAGTAATTTAAAAAAAACCGAAATGTCACAACTGACTGGTGTGACATTTCATCTGATATTTAAAAGTTTATTGTGAAATATAATTTTCAATGATGCTATAAAAATACCTGGAATAAAGGCATTAAATGTAGTTTCTTTTATTTTCACAGGTGAGTGATTTTTGTTAGACCACATAAGTAATGTTTGTGTTTAAATGTAAATAGGCACGTTTTGTAAATAAATCTTTTATTTTCACAGAAACGCAATTACGTCTTTATTTCATTAGTCAAGAGTGTAATATCATTATAAAACTACATTTTCTGTAATTATTTCACGAACATGGAAAAGTTGAGATTCGATTTTGTAGTGAAACCATCAACAGATGGAAAATCAAACACTATTTGCATAATTTCTATAGCTACACCTAAAGGACAGATTTTTGAAATACCACCGGAATTCCAACCTGCAAATCTGCACCACGTAATTACAAATACTCCTAACTATGCTAAAGTAAGAAAATCATTAAATAAGAGATATCAAACAAGGAGAATATGGATAACCTTAACAGATGATATATCAAAAGTATATTTGGATGAAGAAGAAAACTTACAGTTTAATGATTTTTACCTAGAAGAAATTTCGGAAAACACAAATAAGGCTGAATCCACACCTAGCGGCTCAAATGAAACGTTGGAAAAAATGTTAGAGAAATTGCTTGAAGATAAAAAACAAAAATCTGAAACACAAAATTTAGGGAAAATTGCAAAAGATTTCACGATTGAAAAATTCAATGGCAGGAACTCGAATGCTAACCAGTGGATTAAGGATTTTAATAAAGAATGTGAACGTTTCCAAATCAATGAAGACAGAAAAAAAATTGAAATTCTAAAAAAATTTTTAGAAAAGTCTAGCATAGATTGGTATAGCTGCATGCTAATAAAACTTACAGTGGAATCAGAATGGAACATATGGGAGAAAAATTTTTGCGAGACGTTTGCAAACAAAGGATGGTCACCCATAAAATATGCTTTATCTTTTAAATATCAAGGGGGTTCATTACTTGAGTATGCTTTAAAAAAAGAAAAATTGTTACTGGAAGTAAGAAAATCAACTGATATTGGGACACTCATTGATCTTATAGCATTTGGCTTGCCTAATTATGTGGTTGATAAAATTGACAGAGAAACTTTACAAGCAACGGAAGACCTCTATAATGAAATAGGAAGATTGGAACATCTTGTTGGAAAAAATAAATACGATAAAAAAAATATTACATATTCTGACACTAAAACCAAAAATATTGAAGACAAAAAACCATGTCAAATCTGTGTTGCTGAGAAAAGAGGAAAACGTTACCATCCTGAGGAAAATTGCTGGTTTAAAGGGAAAAATCAAAAAGGAGTTATAAAAACTGTAAATAACTCAGAATTGGAAATTGAACTGAACGAGGAGAATCCAAAAAACTAGAAGTGCCACCATTAATAAGAGTAAAGTTAATATTAAATGATACTTTAAATGTTTCTGGAGTTTATGACTCAGGTTCAAATGTGTCATTAATTAATGCAAGAGTATTGAAAATACAGCCAAAAGAAAATACAAGTATTATACGAAAAGTTAACTTAAGGACTATTAATGGTGAGAAGAAAACAAAAGGTATGGTAACATTAAAAATAAAAATCTACGATATTGAAAAAAAAATGAATGTTTTCGTAATAGATAATGAACATTTTAACTATGATTTTTTAATTGGTTTGGATTGCATCAAAAAATTCAAATTAATGCAAAATGAAGAATTGGTGATCTTACAATGTAAAAATCCAATAGAAAAAAAGATAAATTTAAATAAAGATGATATTAAAAACGAAAACTACTCGGAAAATGATTCATCAAAGTTTAAAAATGTCAATATTCCTGATGTACTAGGTGACAAAAATGAAGAAGTTTGTTTTTTACGCTCTGAGGTATTAACCACAGACAATATATACATGAATAAAAATGAAGTAAATTTCAATGAATATATAAATGCAGATGGATTTGAAATGATAGTAAACCATTTGGATTTATACCAACAATCAGAAATTGATAAGTTGATAGAAAAATACAAACCAGTCTTCGCTAAGGATAAATATGACATCGGTACTGTACGAGATTATGAAGCTCATATTGATTTGATGGTTGATAAATATTGTTACAAACGTCCATACAGATGTACACCTGAAGATAGAAGAGAAATAGAAAATCAAATATCGGAATTATTAAAGAGGAATTTGATTGAGGATTCTTATAGTCCATTTGCTGCTCCAGTAACTCTGGCATATAAAAAAGAAGATGAACGAAAAACAAGATTATGTATAGATTTTAGAGAACTGAACAAAATTGTCGTCCCTCAATCACAACCATTTCCTTTGATTGAGGATTTAATGATTAAGACTGTAAACTGTAAATATTTCTCCACTTTGGACATAAATTCAGCATTTTGGTCCATACCTTTGAAAATTCAAGATAGATACAAGACTGGATTTATCACACAGGAAGGACATTTTCAATGGACCTGTCTCCCATTTGGGTCAAAAACTGCTCCAGCCATCTTCCAAAGGATATTGGGAAATATTATTAGAAAATACGATCTCTCTGGTTTTGCAGTAAATTTCATAGATGACATTTTGATTTTTTCAAAATCTTTTATGGAACATTTATTACATCTATCAAGGCTAATGGAGGCAATACTAAAAGAAGGCTTTAGACTAAAATTTTCTAAATGTTCTTTTGCAAATAATTACGCCAAATATTTAGGTCACATAATAGAAAATAATTCAATTAGACCTCTAAAAGATTATTTAACCGCTGTCAAAAACTTTCCAGTTCCAAAAACAAGAAGATAAAATCGGAGACAGCAAGACAGTTGCTTATTTTTCGAAAAAATTAACTGAAGCTCAAAAAAAGAAAAAGGCAATATATCTGGAATGTCTAGCAATAAAAGAAGCAGTGAAATATTGGCAGCACTGGCTTATGGGAAAAGAATTTATGGTATACTCAGATCATAAACCATTAGAAAATATGAACATCAAGGCTAGAACTGATGAAGAACTAGGGGATTTGATGTATTATTTATCCCAATATAATTTTAAAATTAAATATAATCCAGGAAAATCAAACCAAGAAGCAGACTGTTTAAGCAGAAATCCAGTTCTAGAACCTTATGATAATACTGAAGACTTTTTAAAAGTAGTAAATTTAATAACGCTAAAAGATATAAAAAATGACCAACACACAAATCTAGACCTACAAAAAGAAAAACTTATATTTGAAAATGAAATTTATTACAAAAAGAATAGAAGAAGGAAAAAAATCATACTTTCAGAAAAACTTAGCAAAACTCTATTAAAACACGTCCACGATACTTACTGTCACATTGGGAGAACCCAGATGATAAGTAAAATAACACCATTTTACACAGCAAAGAATATTATTGCAAATATTAAACAAATATGTGATGAATGTGAAATTTGTATAAAAAACAAATCAAGGAAGAAATCGAAATATGGCTTAATGTCCCATTTAGGTCCAGCAACACGCCCGTTTGAAATTATATCTATTGATACTATTGGAGGTTTTGGAGGATCACGGTCAACAAAGAAATACTTGCACCTTTTGGTCGATCATTTCACAAGGTATGCTTATATTTTCACATCACGAAATCAAAGCTCCAGTGATTTTATTAAACTAATGAAAAATGTGACACAAAGCTACAATATTGATATGGTACTAACGGATCAATACCCTGGTATTAATTCCAAAGAATTTAAAGAATTCCTGAAGAAGTTAAACATAAGAATGATTTTTACTGCTGTGGACTCACCATTTTCAAATGGGCTTAATGAAAGGCTAAATCAAACTTTAGTCAATAAGATAAGATGTAAAGTAAATGAATGTAGTAAAAAAATAGCATGGACTACTATTGCACAGAAATGTGTAGAAAAATATAATGAAACGGAACACACAGTTACGAAATTTACTCCAAAATACCTACTGGAAGGCGAAAATGTGAATATTTTACCACTCGAATTGAAATCAAGATGTACATCAGAAGATCTGAAAAGAGATAGGTAACTAGCTCTGGAGAACACAATAAAATCTCACAATTATAATAAAAACATATTCGACCTGCATAGGGAAGAATATAAATTCGAAGAGGGAGACAGAGTTTACGTTGAAAACGGAAATCGACTAAATAGGAAGAAAATGGATGAATTGAGGATTGGACCATACAAAATTCTGAGGAAGATTTCCAATTCAATATATGAAGTTGATACCGGACGCAAGAAAGAAGAATCAAATCTTTACCATATTACAAAACTATCTCCAGTGTTTGTTAATGAATGAACAATTACATACATTGTAACAGGTAATTGTTACTCTCTGAGGGGGGGAGATGTAAAGAAAACTACGCATAGGTATACGAGCTCTTTTCTTTAGATTGTCTTTGCGAAGTAATTTAAAAAAAACCGAAATGTCACAACTGACTGGTGTGACATTTCATCTGATATTTAAAAGTTTATTGTGAAATATAATTTTCAATGATGCTATAAAAATACCTGGAATAAAGGCATTAAATGTAGTTTATTTTATTTTCACAGGTGAGTGATTTTTGTTAGACCACATAAGTAATGTTTGTGTTTAAATGTAAATAGGCACGTTTTGTAAATAAATCTTTTATTTTCACAGAAACGCAATTACGTCTTTATTTCATTAGTTAAGAGTGTAATATCATTATATATATATTATTTCGTATAAATTAAAACATAACACTTAAACATTAATAATAATAAATCGGTCCAGAAGCGAACCAAAGATGTAAAAATTACATTTTAATCATCACTCGCAACAAATATGGACAAGACCACGTAATGCCAACGAACAAAGAAATTAGAGTAACTTCGCCTTTCTCGTTAAATTTTATTTATTTTAACGAGATACCTTTTGTCGTATCGCCATCAAAAATCGATGTAAGCGCCCATATAGGCGACGAGTTGGATGGTAACGCCCGAACATACCGCGCTCAGACCAAAAGCAGGAACCAATAAATATAATACATTTTAGTCGATGTCCGTTTCTGGCGCTGCGTCCTCGAGTTATTTCCTTATACCCTACCAATAAGCCCATATTATTGTCCATATTCCGCGCATAGTATTGTCTCGCGACGGTTATGGTTTATGGTCGGCCGCCATGTTGCTGCTGTCGACGCCATCTTCGGCGATCAATTACTCATTAGTATTTTGGGAGCGAAAACAAGAGTGCTCACTGACCTGCGCAATAATGACCTTAAACTTGAATGTTCGAACTCGAAAATTCGAGCGAAAACAAATGACTGAAACGTACAGCACAAGTGAAGAGTTGCTTAAAAAATCTCTATAAAATAAAACATATAAGTATTGTAAGTAATAAATCACTCAAACCTATGTATTATTATGTCATTTGTGATCGATTTTATTCAATTTGTTTAATGTGCCCGAAGCGATGATCAAATTATAATCTGTCCATAGATAGCCATAATGAGCTATTACGGCTTTGGACCGATGCGTGAGTTTTATGTGTAATAATAGACCGCCTCGCGCTCGTCGCTGTGCCCGCAGATTATCTTTCACTGACCATTTATGCCTTAATATTAGGAAAGTCAATATTAAGAAGAATACGAGCTGAAACAAAAGGTAGTTTGTGTGGGATTCGATGTTATAATGACCTTTCAGATTTCAGTATGTTGTTAGTACACTGAAAAAAATAATCTACAAAACTAGTTATGTAAGTTGTCGTTTTGCTGTCGGGAAACTAACTTTAGTTGTCGGGAAATTAACTTTAGTTGTCGGGAAACTAACTTTAGTTACATTTAATAAAATAATTTAGTAACGAACAAACACTAGTTTTGTTACTGGTAAGTTTAGTTCGCAAGTCACTCTGTTTAGGTTATTGGTCGTAAAATTTTGTGTTACTGTTAAATACAATTTTTTAGTCACTTGTAGTCCATTTTTTTCAGTTTAGTAACTGTAGTACTTGAAGTTCGTGGTATTTAGGTAAAAGCCACATTAGGCTCTACATTTTCTCGACGAATTCTCTTTTGCGATGCGGTTGATAATATTTATGAGAAAATGAATGCTGCACCTGATATTTGATAGGTCTAAATAGGTACTACATGCAGCAAGGCTCAATTCAGAAAAATAACACATCGCCATAGACTGGGAAACGACAGAGAAAGAGAAACGAATAATATTGGATTGTAACGTAGACTTATTCTTTCACACACGGAAGTGAAATATAACTAATCCACAAGCTTGAGAATATTATTATGGTGCCAGTAGACCTCTCGACATCACTCATAATAACAATTGTTTAACATCAAAGTCCTGAGGGTGGTCGAGTCATCTTCAAGAATAAAATTAATAAAAATACGTAACAATTATGTTGTTATATGCTTGGATTGCGATAATTATCGACGTGTGACTGTGGGCGGCACCCACAGCGCTTTGAATCACCCACCAGCCACCACGCCGCGTCGCGCCGCGCTGTGCGCTCGCACCTTCCCAGAATGCGGCTTATAAATAATTCCAGACAAAAACAAGATGACAGATCCATCGGCCGCTAATCCGCTGTAATAAGCGCTAATGTGCCCTAATGTGCGGCCGTCGACGATTATACGCCTACTTTATTTACTTACACCATTATTAGACACGAGTTTTATGGGTTAATTAGTATATTATACCCACTACTTGTATAAAGGTGCAGCCTGCGATTAAAAGCAGAAATAATAGCAGGTAACTAAGCCCGAACATGATCGTAAATAAAGAGTGAAAATCTGAAGATTCGCAGGAAAACATCTCTATGATGCTACAGTACTATTACTTTCAAACTATCAACATGAAATTGAAAATTGTTGCCTGTAGAATCTATGTTATCGAGCTTATTTCAATCATAACAATAATTCGCCCACGCAGAACATTATTAAAACTCAATCGAACAATGAATGTATCAGTTACGAAATTCACCATGATAATATAGGCTCGATAAAGACCGTTTTGGCGCGCATTAAGCACGGCTTGTTATGATTTGCCGCGTTTAGCCGCCTTTGGCGCGGAAAGTGCGGGAGAGCGCCATAAAGTGAGCCTCCGTGCTGCGCCCACGCACGCGGTCGCGCACGCACCACGCCACGCTCGACACTAGACACATCCAGGTGATTATGAACGTGATTATTAAACACTTGTCGTCGTTGGGAAATTGACAGCTGTCAATTATCATATCGTAGTACCTAACCCCCTTATTAATAAATAAGGTGTGCCTAAGTCAGTCTTGTAATAACCAGGTATTAAGATAACCTCATCTCTTTTAGTTTATATTACATTAGAAAGTGACGGATATATTTTAATCCTAGGTTTAACTATACTTGACGGAAGACGGAAGACGGCTAACGGCTGACGGGTGTAACTGAGAACTAATGATATTGACTGATTAAAATAAGTTAAACGAGGATTCAAAATTATTCATTAAGATGTTGAAAATTTTAGGTAAATGCGAAAGATTGTATGTATAGATTTGTTACCACTCAACTCCGTAACGGCTGAACAGACTGTTATTAAATTTAATATCTATAGGTACCTATTTATGTTAGTCTTAATAAAGCCTTGGATTAGGACATAGAGTACTTTTCATTCAGGAAACGCTGGCACTGGTGAAACTGGGGACGGAAGCTCGTAAATAAAATAGGTAATAAAGTGCACTTCTGAGCAGGAAAATATACTTAGGTAGTCCGACATGACAAATCTGATAGGCCTTTAATAAATAATAATTTATTTATTTATTCAAATTCCAAAGATCCCATGGGTTAGTAAAATGCCTTATTTCTAGGGTTAGTACTATATTTATTACATTTACTTTAGATTATTATTAATTATACAAATATTCATTAAAACAAATAGCCTCACACAAGACACTCTATGCACACCTTTGTATAATTAGGTAACAAGCTCAATTTGGCCCTAACACCTTCCCACTTGCCAGCCCAACGCTTGTTCACAGTACAAAACGATAGCTGTACTCGCTGTATCTATCTAACTTACCTAAGAGCTTAGTAACTTACAATTTTAATGCGTACGTTATTTGATAATTATTCATTATTAAGTAGATTTGTGAAATTATTCATTCATGTAGTAAATTACTTGCTGTTCCGCATTCAAACGATAAATTAGGACTATTTTTTTTTTATACCACTAAGGTGGCAAACAAGCATACGGCCCGCCTGATGGTAAGCAGTTACCGTAGCCTATGGACGCTTGCAACACTAGGGGCATCACTCGCGCGTTGCCGACCCTGAAGAAATCTCTTCACACCCTTTTTGAAGAACCCCATGCTGTACTCCAATGGGAAAACCACGGCGGGGAGCTCATTTCACAATCTGAGCGTCCGCGGAAGAAAACTCCTTTGAGCCCGCACAGTTCGAAACAATTCTGGTTTCAATATGTGAGGATGGACTCCCCGTCGATGGCGAGAGTTGCGATGGTGGAAAGTAGCTGTGGGCATCAAGTCGAACAATTTAGGGTAAATAAACTACATACATTTTACTTCGAGACGCGCTGGCGCCCGCGCACGAGAAGCCGTGAGGCGGACAATCCTTACATTTTTATCCTTTTAATAAAAAAACAAAACGTCTCTTTGGCTTTCCATTTGTGTGCTTATAAATTTGAGAACGAATGCATGGATTTTTATGCGGTTAATTACTTAGAGGTTCCTGGACTTATTTCTACTTAAGTGAAATATAGTTATGTATTTTTAAGGTGTGTTAATTTAATGACTTCACGTTCAAAATATCTCAGAGTCGAAGTCAAAAGTCATGCGTGATACCTACCTACCCGTGGTAGCATTCGGAACAGAGACATGATATTTTACTATTGGCCGCATAAAAAGCTGTCTTTCTCTGCGCGGCGGAGTCGAAACGAAGACAAAAAGCAACGAATATATGGCTCGTAGAGCAAGTAAGCTGAAGTGGCAATGGACAGGCCACATAGGCACTCGAAGAGCCAATAACCGCTAAATGCAAACGATTCAAAACCAATGGTTATAGAAATCAATGGAGAAGGCCTATGTTCAGCAGTTGATATCCATGGGCTGAAAACAGTGGCCTAACGTAGTCAGGAAGGCAAAATTTCACTATAAATAAAATTTTAAATATATGTGATTACATGAGCGGGATCTCCTAACACAAGCAAATCTTTGCTTAAAAGGAGATTCCAAAAATATGTTGTAACCTAAGATAAGTTATTGGAAATAAATTTATTATTATTATTATTATTACATATCATTTGTAATATAGTCTTTTTATAGTATAGCATTTATAGTAAACATAAATAGTAACAATATCTAGTCAGTCAACTCTCAGTATCAACTCACGCTGCGCCAAACTGAAAATGATGATATGAAGAAAGTGTACCTACTGCTTTCAAAGTTAAGCTGTACTGTGGCATAAGTAAGTAATAAATAAGTAGATCCCGATATACTTAGCTGCAAGCTATGCAAATGAAGTATAAATTCATACATTTCTGTGTTTATGATTATTGCGGCTCAAGGATTTGCGTCGATAGTCTGCATCCAATTATCGTTATCGCTGTTTCTTACGGAATGTATCGAGTAGTTATAGCTCGACCTACTTTAATAACTAAGTACCTACACATAAACGTTTATCAAGAATATATCTACTAGGTAGAGGAAAAGGGTACTAGGTTTTGAGAGAGGTATAGAGCATAGCGTCTATTCGCTCAAAGAGCAGCTCGACTGGGGAAGTACCTTACAGAATACCGCAGCCAAATAACTTTATGTTGTGTTCCTGCGCGTCAGTAAGGTCGACAGAGCTCATCGGGGAGAGACGAAGGGTCGGTAGCGGGCCTCAGTCGTATAAAAAGTAGAGTCGTAAGGATTAGAGATTTTTCTAAAGTCTTTGCCATTAGAAGTTATTGCCCGGTTTACCAATGAATATTTTGAATCTGGAAGACTACGCCGATCGATGTGTGCTTGCCGCGACTGCCATGCCACTAGTCGCGGGTTCAATTCCAACATAGGGCAAACATTTAGGTAGCATCAATAATTCATGTGTTTGTTCTAAGACTGAGTGACCTTAAAACGCTTAAAATTAACAAAATAATTCAAAGCGCAAGAAGTTTTTATTCCCCGAAGGTAAGCAAATAATAATACGGCCTGCCTGATGGTAAGAAAATATGTTAATGATTATGAAAAGATAGTAGTAAAAATACCTAATACCAGAGGTATTGTCAATTTGAAACCGATTTTGACCAGAAGGCAACTGCGTCTCAAGAGCAAATTCCAAAACACACCGGAAGGGTGATATTTTTTTGATAAAATAAGTACTAAATATACTTCCAGTACGCCTATTGTACTTACAGTAATTTTTAACTTAAAGCATTTATTTTTATACTTTGTTAAATACTTTTTGTACAATAAAGAGTTATCTCTACTAATATGTAGGTAACTTACGTTTCACGAGTACCTCTTCAATCCTCCACAAGTGTCCACACATTAGATACCACCACTTTGAACAAGTCACTTCTATCAATAGTATTAGCTCTATGTTGCGAGCAAAACTATAACTTGCTATAACACTACAATTTCACTCATCATATTTAAACAAAAAAAACACTTTTATAAATGTTTCTTTTCAAAACCACGCATAAAATAATAATGCATATAAAATAATCACAAAACTTTCATACATCGACTTTATTTTGTAAAATTAAAAAGCGCACGTTATCACCAGTTTGAAAATTTAAAGATGTCCGCCGCGCATGCGCTCGCGAGCGACGACACGCAGGGCACAAGCAGGCAAAGGCACGCACTCATACTGCCACCGGAGGCTGTACTCCGAGCTGCGCGCTTGTGGGTCACCGCCCACAGCCTGCAATGAGATCATAAAGCTGTTTCGAATATCATTTACACTTCACACGATGCAATTTGAACAGCCTCAGTATTAGGTATTGTATCTAAGTACTTCATGTTGAATGCAAATAAGACGCAGGCAGCTGGCAGATATAATAGAAATGCTATGATAATTGCGAATAGAATATTCAGATAAGGTTGAATTTGGAACAAAAAGTTATTACATGTTGTACCTACTAATATAATCAAAATATATTTGGTAGAACCTGATAAACCACTTTTGGACGTTGACAATTTTGACTCTACTTTCTCTAGGTTTTAGGAATAACGTAATCTGAATCTGAGGTTTATCTAGCTGACTGAAAACTCTGCCATAAAGTACCTATCTAATGTTAATCAGTTCAGAAATGCCTATTTTTGAATAGATTTGGTTTAGGCTTTTTCCATTCCATATAATAGTGTTTATTCGCTCAAAGAGTAGCTCGACGGAGGAAGTCACTCCACCATACAGAATACCGGAGTCTAATAACTTTGTTGTGTTTCTGCGCGTGAATAAGGTGGGGAATGTCGGTAACGCGTGAATGATGCCTCATGTATTGCAAGCGTCCATAATGGTTACCGTAACCGCTTACCGACTTTGTCGTATAAACAAAAAATATAGATTTTCCCAACAAACAAGTATCCTAAGGACAATAAAATGAACTCTATATTTCTAAATTGTTTGTTCCTGATTACTACACCCAAATTCCAACAAGCTGCGATTATATCATCCGAGTACCTCGTGACTCGAAGGTTGTTCTCATGCATTACATCAACAATAGTGTAAATTGCGATGTGCGCCTATTACCTACCTACCTAGCGAGCCGAATGAGCACTGCGATACAATTAGCTTCAAGATGACTTCACAGTTCACTATTCCGGTATCGTAAATAGCTAGGTAGTTGCATGTAGGTAGGATTAATATTGTTATTTTAAATAAGTCATTATGTCTCTTTAGAAATCTAATGATCATAGAGTTCTTTTGCGTCTGCAAGAGACTAAAAACAAGATTACTTTAAAAGATGGTTCCCATACATTTATGATTCAACGTGTGATTATCCAGCTCGATTGATAACTCTATATATTCAAAGTCAAAGCCATTTATTCAATTTAGGCCCCAGAAGGGCACTCATGAAGGTCATTTACTGAAGTTACCACCGGTTCGGAACTCGGCCTTCAACTGAGATGAATCCATACTAGCAATTCCCCACGCATTTTTTCACCCGCATTCCCGGGATGAAAAGTACTCAATAGCACTCGGGGACAATGTAGCTTCCTATCACTGAAATAATCTTCAGGATCGGATCCGGAGATAACCTCCTCATCCAAATATACAAACTTTACTATTTATAGGGATTAGTAGGTATATTGATACCTATCTAATAAGGTACTTAATCTACGTACTTAAATAATATGAACTACCTACTAGAGGATGACAAGTTTAAGTACGGCTTTATTGTAATGTTCCATCTCCGGGCATACCTTCATGCCAATCGCATGAGATCCTGTCAACCTTCCGAGAATTGTTACCGAAGCATTTATTCCATACATAACTTGAATGAAAATATTCGTAATGATTAGTCATATTCACTTTTTGACTGATTTCCTGTTGTTTATATCTGTAGAAGATAATACAAGTGGGAAACAACTTATTAACGGTAGGATACTCCCTTATTTTATGAAATCTAGTAATTCTTGAGAACCAAGATGGGAGTTTCTCAGTTTGAAGTCCCTATCTCTCGCTACATAATTGAAGTCCTATATAAATTACGTCTTCGTTCTAGTGTTTGTTAAATATAGTTGATGAAAATAAATATATTTATTATTACAGTAGTACCCAACTGCTAAGGCGCGTCGTGAATCTTCGTTCGCACCGAAAAGAAAGAATGGCCCCGAAGATTAACGAAAGAATGCTTAAAATTTACAATCAAACTTAGATCACTATTATAAGGTTCATAATACACTGCAGCTGTTAGTTCCGTCTCACTCGCAAGTGACGCCCCTCCGCACGGCGCGCGCTAACATGGCGGCAGCTGCCGACCAATAGCATTTCCCGCGCTTTGAAAATGTATCTTCTGCGCAGGTACATCGGTAATCCATATTAGTTGGGTACTACTGTACGAACTGTGTGATACAAAAAAAAAACAATGTTCAAAACACATATAATAATTATTGTAGCCAAGGCATATCATCTATAAAATACAGAATCGGAATAAATACAAACAGCTGATACAGTGACCTGACATGTATAAAGAGAGATAACAATAAAAGGTGTATAATTAGGAGTTGTCTTCGGCGCCGACGGGCGGCGTGGCGGTGGGCATATAGTTGAACAGGAGCGCCTTCTTGTCGTAGCCGCAGCGGAAGATGTTCCACGCGATGTCCTCGGGGCTGTCCCCACCTTGCTCGGCACACCTCTCCAGTACCTGAAGTAATAGTATACATCATTTAGGTCATTTGTGCTGTACCAATAATGATGCTAGGGAATTTCTTCAAATTCAAACTCTTGTTAATGTTCTACGAACGTTAAAAAATACCAGTTTATGTTTCAACTGAGAGGTATCCGGCAAAAATCTCAGCAAGGCACATATCTCAGTAACCTTACTAAATAGCTAACCCAAATGGAATCTTTCATGCAACTTTTAGATATGTATTTGCGTATTATGCTATATAATATATAGCAAACTTATTTTTCAGGTATCAGGAAATTCGAAAATCACTTGACGTAGTATATATATATGTTACCGGCCAAACCCGATTTTAGGCTAAACTAGTTTGGCCTAGGCCAAACTAGTTTTTCCGATACACGATAGGATAAACCGGTATAGACTAGGCCAAACTGGTACATCCTAAGCCCGGTAGGAGAATCTAGTTTAGCCAAGGTTGAACTAGTTTATCCTACCACACTTCAGGATAAATTGGTATCATCTATTCTATACGTGTAGGGAAAACAGGTACCTAAAGAAAACTTGTAATTAAAATAATTATTTCTAGTATTAAAAGAAAATAATAATCATGATTCATTTAATTGAAATTTAAGTAGGTGGGTAAGAGAAAGAATACCTGCAATATAATTTCTGCTTGGTGCCAACTTTGTAAAAGCCCTCATTATTTTTCTGAAGAATAACTCCGATTATGTTTCTGAGATTACCTCTTCCTTTGTCTACTTCTGGAATCGGTATTCTCGCTCAATTATTATCGACTACGAGTTCAGACTAGGCCATACCAATTTATCCTGAGGTGTGGTAGGACAAACTAGTTCAGCCTAGGCTAAACTAGATTCTCCTACCGGGCTTAGGATGTATCAGTTTGGCCTAGTCTATACCGGTTTATCCTATCGCGTATAGGAAGAACTAGTTCGGCCTAGAAACTAGTTTAGCCTAAAATCGGGTTTGGCCGGTAACATATATAAGTATCTAAAAGTCTTATGGTACCACTTCCACTAAGGTAAGACTTTCGAAGAGCAATGACCGCTTTTGGTGACTCGATGAGTTGCAAAAGGCATAGCAAGGGGACGTGAGGAAGTAGCCGACAATAATAAAATAGATTCCCAATTGACCAAAACACCTCAGCCTCGCCTCAATTGATGAGGACCCAATCGAAGCGACATGAATGCTTCAACTAAACCCTTTTGCGTGTCCTTACCTGTACAGAAGTAAATCAACCATATCTCGGGACGTACCTTAGTAGCGTTCTTCCCATCAGCTTTAGTGGGCACCTTCTCCCTCAGCGCGGCCTTCTGCAGCTTGCCATCTTTAGTGATGAGCTTGCACTTGAGCAGCACGCAGTAGACGTGCCTGCGCAGCGCTCGCGGGTCGCGCTCGTGGAGGGCGAGGGCGCGCAGGTCCCCGCCGCCCCCCTCCAGCGCCTCCACAGTGCGCGCGGACACGCCCGATGACTCCGCGCACGACGCCGAGTGCACGCGGAACATCGCCCTCTGTTCCTTGCCTAGGATCTATCACACGACATTCACAAACAAGTGTGTGTTTAAAAACACGCGTACAGTAGTACCCACCTGCCGAGCTATTGCTTATCTTTGGTGGTAATCTTAACGAACACCATTAATTATTTCATCCAATGACGCGCACGCGGTACGTCGCGACGATGACCATTCGCGGGCCCTGATTGGATGAAATTCATTAATGGTGTTCGTTACGATTACCACCAAAATTACGCGGTAGAGCCCCTGATAAGGCGCGTCGTGAATCTTCGTTCGCACAGAAAAGAAAGTATGGCCCCGAAGATTAACGAAAGAATGCTTAAAACTTACAATCAACCTTAGATTACTACTATATGGTTCATAATACACTGCTGCTGTTAGTTCCGTCTCACTCGCAAGTCACACCCCTCCGCACGGCGCGCGCTAACATGGCGGCAGCTGCCGACCAATAGCATTTCCCGCGTTTGGGAAATGTATCTTCTGCGCAGGTACATCGGTAAGCCATATCAATTGGGCTACTGTACTGTCATGTCATAAGCAGATGTGAGAGGATACCGTCTAATTGTAGCTGATTGATAATCCTCTTTTAAACAATTTACTTTAAAAAAATACACATTTTCTTCAAATTCAAAAAGTATTTATTCAATTTAGGCCCTATTAAGGCAACAGGCCCAATGAACGTTAACATAATTACTCAACACCTTCTAGAGAAGGCATCCGGTACCTATCAGACCACGTTCTATACGTGAGAGCTTACCTACAGCTTATACCTTCATTGCTACAAATGGCTACAATACACTTTCAATCTTACATGAAAATATAAAATATATACTTACAACGCAATTCTTACATCCCGTTGTGGCCTGCAAATTAATAAATAATTTAAAAATCACTGAATTATAAATTCCATAACGACCAGGAATTCTCTATAATCTTTATGCTTGATTGTTAGCAGCTGGCAGTGATAGTGAGAAATACTTAATAAGAGTAAGTACCTGTGTGGAGGGGTGTATCAGCGCGAGTGTGGCGAACAGCATCATGAGCCCCATGGTGATCATGAGCGGCGTGGGCATCAGGGCGTGGTGTGGCAGGTGCAGCGGCACGTACAGCAGCACAAGAACCAGCGGTACCCGCAGCAGCGTTTGCACTCGTAATCGCGCGCGCACCCCATCTTGCCGCGCTATATGCATGCGCGGAATCCACAACCCTCTACCACGCTCGAGATACAACGATGAACGCTTTCGTTTATTTCTATTGAAACAAATGTTATCTGTCTTAGTTTTATTTATCGACAAACATTGGGGAATAAAATAAAGGTGAGAATTATTTCCAAAAAAGAAGGTAGAACTTGGGTTGGGTGATTCGTCTATTAAGTAATCAACAAAATCGGGGCATTGAGTATTAATTTATGGCTTATGTTTAACGAACCACCAGATCTAGTAAAATGTAACGGTAGAAATCACTTTTTATTGCGAAAAATAGTAAATGATCACCAACATTAAATACCCATTTCAGCGTGAAATTAGAACCAAAAATTGTACAACCTACTTAAAGCAACCAACTCCAAATTATGATTATTTAATCCAAAAATAGTTAAGTAAGTAATAACCAAAAAAATTTACACAAAGCACATACTTGGATCTAGCACGGTATTGTCATAGTTCTAACCTAATATAACCAACTGCATTTGGAGTCAGTTCTGGCTGGAATAAACAAATTTACCGTAACATATGTACCATATTTGGTAGTATAGCAATATTCTATGGCAATCAAACTGTGTATTTAGGTAGAAATAGCGCAACAATTTCCTCATAAAAAATTGGTGATCATTTACTAAATTTGGTTTCATAGTAAAATTTTAGGTAATAGAGTTTATTGGTCACAAAATTCTTTTTGGTGGTCATTATATTTTTACCAACTTTAATTATTCAGATTAAACGCTAAAAATTTACTCTGCCGATACGTAATAACACTTAAACTGAGAAGGCTCCAGCAAATCAACCTGTACAAATACATTAATGCTTTCCATTAAAAATAATAAAAATCTATAGGTAACCGATAAATTAAATATGAGAGATACAGTAGTACAAGTCAGGATAATATGAACAAGGCTTGTTTTGTAAACACCAAGCGGACGCAATATCACAACACGGTCGATTACTCACCGAATATTGTCTTTTATTGAACTATTACATTAATTATACTTCCCACGTTTACGAAAGAGCATCAGTATGTCATTGCAAGGAAGAAACCAGAATGGTGCAGAGAAATTGAATTGCCCTGACAGATATTTCAAATCTAGTCTCCTATATGGCCCAAATATAAAGTAGAGGCCTCAATGGAACCCCTGTGGAACACCGAAAAAATACAAAGATTGATCGTTTACCAACGATGACGATTGTCATCAACCATCTTGCCTAGGCACCCTGGTGGTGTTATTGGTGGTTTCATCTTTCGTTTAGGAGACCAAAACTGGCAACCAAGAAGTTGTGATTTGACTTGTTTTAGATTTCTTCCTGTCGTTTTTATAAAAAGTAAGGTATAAATGAACCACCTTTCAAGACCTTAATTAAGAAATACCAGCGCCAAATTATGAAATTCCTGCAGCCCTTACTACAAAACGTTTTCTAAAATTACGTTGAAAGAATATACTTCCGGCCGGTAAAGCTTCGGTAGCCATTCAAGTGACACTGGTGCCGATTCTGTTGTAAATCGCACTAAACTAATTTTAGTCACATCACATCTCTTTCTTACGAACATTATTGAAAAAGTTTACAAAATATTTAAAACTGTCAAATTAGTATTTGCCGTCTTCATTTGCGGGTATTAAATATCTACAATTACTCACCTTATTAAGTGATTCTTGTACATTTTGTAAATGCGGTATCAAAGAGATACATAAAATGTCAGCATCCATTTTCAATAGAGTAAGCACGTATATGTTACGATTTTTTTATATGAATTATTTATTCTGGTTTATTAGTCCTGTAAAAACAATCAAATCTTTAATTTAATAATATTATATGCGGCTTCATTCAATAACTAGCTAGAATATTCCATTCCCACTACATGTCCAGCATGTGAAATATGTACATTAAGGTACTTGGCTTATTGAAATGGAACGATAATCACCATCATCATTATTAGTACCTAGAAACTAATAAGTATGCCTCCGTCGGTTCGTTACAATTTGAGCAATTATAAAATAATTTCGTTCAGTTAACATTTTACTAGCTTACGCCTCGCGGTTCCACTCCTGTGTGAATTCTAGATGGGATCAAGAATAGACACAAACACAAACGAATGCATGTAATTTATGGGGCCCGAATATCTAATAATATATATAGCCCGTCTAACTCCAGTATCGATCACCATTTCATTTCCAGGTGCCTCATTCGGCGTTTTTCGTAAATCGGATGAGTAAATATAACCAAACCGGACAAGCCAACAGCTAGGGGTAATGATGCACTACTTGAACAGGTGGTTAGAAAATTTCATTTTAACGATTGTAATCCGCAAAATACTGATGGCAGACATAAATTTATATCTGTGTTTGATAGGTTTATTGATGTCTGTAGAGGAGTTAGACAAAGAGTCCCGGAGCCTATAAATATGGATCAAATCGTAAAGCCGCAGGAGGGAGGTTACCAAACATTTAGCAACTGTTCGATTTGATCAATATTTTTAATGGTGGGGACCGGTAGAGTATAGAATGTAGAGACAGACTGAGATGGGTGCGAGCGAGACAGTGTAGACGCGATGCATGCACACGCTGGAGGGGGGCCGCGCGGGCCCGGCGGGACACACGCGCTGCACCACGCACGGCGACAGCACCAGCGCCGCCACGCCCGTCATCACTAGTTGCAGCAGCATCGCTTACACACACGCACACACCTAACGTAACAGAGGTACCGAAATCAAATTAAATTGATGGATGAAATTGAAGCATCTTCTGCTAGGTAGGTGTAGATCGACAGCTAGTGTCATGGACGAATAAAAAACGTCCACGACTAGTGTCTAAATTGTGTTATGATGTGTTGTGTGCTGTTTTTCTTACCTTATTTACTTCTTGTCGAAAAGTATATCTTGGAATCGTTTAAATTCATAATAGTCGTTAATACTAATGGGATTTTCGAACCACAACGCCATGATTAATAGCTGAAATAAATTTTGACAACAAACGTCTGTGGACTGACATATTTTTGTGATTAGTGACAGCTGCCGATTTTTTCTACATTTGAAATAATTTATGATATTTGAAATAGTATCTACATGGTATCTACTAAGTACTTAAAATACCAATCAACCAAATGCCAAATACACAGTGGCGTAACAATAGGGTGGCGGGGCTGGCAAAATGCCACGGGCCCCCGACCCAAGAGGGCCCCGGCCCAAGAGGCCGCGAGCTCAAAAATATTTTTTTACATTGTACCTGAGTTACAGACCTCACGATGTTGTTCCTTCACCGAAAAGCTAGCAAATAGATGATGAATGCATTGAGATATTATGTTCTATGGATATGGATGTGAAGTCTCCAATACGCATTGGGCTAGCGTGGGGACTACAGACCATTCCCTCTCGCCTAAGAGAGGAGGCCTATGGCCATTAGTGGGACATATACAACGTGTAATTGAGTACGCTGAAAATCTCGAAGTTTATTAAAATTAAACTGAGTACGTGACGATTTTTACTGATAGGGCCCCATCAAAAGAATTTTCCACGGGCCCCAGATGGTATGGTTACACCACTGCAAATACATTGCTTTTTTACTATTAGCAGACCGATTTGGTAAGAACTAGTTGATAGCTTCAGTAGCTTTGATTTTCAGATGGGCCAAAGTTCAATAAATGGCTTTGACCGTAATAACAGTCAATAAATAATATATTATAAATCTATAAAAAAGTATAAAATATATATGAAAATCTATAAAAAATATATTTAAAATCTATAAAAAATATATAAAATATATATCGTAAATATATTTCTAATAAAACAAACTTTTGGCCGATTTTCATATATATTTTATACTTTTTTATAGATTTATAATATATTATTTATACATTTTGACATTGATTTCTGAGAAGATTTACTATAGTAACATATATTTTTTTTTTACCATCGGAAAGTAGAGATTCCAACGAACAGAAACCACACCAACTTTTTGAAAAAAGCTGATATTTTGACGGGTGAATTTTCGATTGAAAATTAGGGTGTTTTTTCGATATTAATTCAAAATAAGGTGAAAAAATAAATATTTTTAATTAAATAAATTACAGCGTATTTGGGACATAAAAAGGTAAGTTTTCACAAAATTTCGTTAAAAAAAAAAAAATTTGTAAAAGATAAAAATAAAAAACCAAAAACTTGGTTTTTTGAATTTTTCACATAAATTTTGAGGTTATGTGAAAAAAGTGTAAATACAAAAGTTTTAGATCTTTTTATTATCTACAACTTTTCCATTTGACTTTTTTCGATAGGACTTTAGACTTTAGTTTTTTAGTTTTGCCGGAAATCGAGAAAAACCGTTTTTTACCCTTAAAAACTCACCCCCATCCCCTTCCCAACCTCAGATCGCCCGTAAATTATTTTTCCTTTCATTTTTATCATATTTCCCTCCTTTTCTAATGGGTTTCATCCTATTATGATTTTTTTTGGTTTTAAAAATTATCGACCCTGGACTATTGTGCCTGACAAAAACCGACGGACATTCATCTTTATGTATGACTGATCAATGGCCAGAAAAGTGGAATCTGGCTGTTAATTTGAAATTAGAACAGCTTTTGTATAGACTTTGCAGAGGAATAACTTATCCGAGGATTATCTCTTTTTAAGGCGATCATAGCTCAGTGGTAGTAACGTCGAATACCGAGACGAAGCTCCCGGGTTCGAATCCTAAAATGAGCTCGGGAAAACATCGTGAGGAAACCATAAGTAGGGTACTTTGTAGTACCAACTTGGCTGGCCACCACCCTCAAGTTGGAAACCTTTACATCACGCAATTGATAATAAAATTCTGCTAAATGGACCTAAATCACATTTTCCTAAACAATTTCAAGAATTTTACTAGCAAAGATTTGACTTGGTGACTGAATTTTCAAAGCTACAATCTCTATAGAGAAATACTCAAAAAAAAACATTTAAATCTATGGTCAGAGAGATGTGTAATGACATCTCTCTGTCTATGGTCTGCCTATTTTTCAGCACAGCACAATATAATAATGCATACTAATTCCTCAGAGTATATAAATACTACGTCTAATTCTAAAGTATCGAATAAAACACAAAATAAAGATCATCACATTTTATTATAATTATATCATATTTATTTATTTCTCTAGTCACACAACCCTATTCACAATTAATTCACTATAATTGATTTAATTTACATTTCGAGACTTCATACTCGTATTATTTTTCATTTTCTATAATAATTATTTATTTATATGTACATACATAGTCTAGGTACCATGTTAGGTACTATAATACGTATTGGTGAGCAAAAACTTTAGGTTTTTTTTTCAATCTTGCGTTGATAAAAAATAAATTAGTGGAGTAATTCACACTCTTTGAGGGATTCGATATAGAAAGTCTTTAGGCTTTAAGCCTTTTTCAGTGTCCTCTTAGCTTGCCTCTACTGACCAATGTCATTTTTAATTTAATATATATTTGGACAACATAACATGCATTCATTTGTGCTTTATTTTAAACAAATAAAGTTGACTTAAAATAAATGGAATTTTCATTGGGAATAAATAAAATTCTACACTAATATTTATATTCTTAACTAATTTAAGAAACCATATATATTCTTGCAAGAATACGTTTGTTTTATAATATGTTAAAGCAATATAAAAATAAATTGTATATCATGTAGATTTACTACATTACTATTTGAATAAATACGATAATAATAACTTTTCAATATAGAAATATAAATATTTTATTGCTGACTGTACTTGCATGTAAGATGAAATTAAAATTCTTGTATTAAAGGTTATAAGCACACATATCAACTCGGAAACGAAACGTAACCGTATCAACTCGAGCCGTTCAGTATTGTTTGTATGAAACTCCGTATTTCAAACGCACACTAATCGGAATCGTAACGTAATCAACTGTAAAGTAACTAAGTTTCTTACTGGAGTCTTCTCAGTTTAAGTGTATTCCGAACCGGTGTAAATTCAACTGTATGTAACGTTCATAAGTGCCTTACTAGGGCCTAAACTGAATAAATGACTTTTTGATTTGATTTTGATTTGAATCGCCTCGCCTAGTCGTTAAACAGCGGTCGGCGAACCGTAAGCGCGGGCAGCTAGCAGAGGGCCTACTACGAAAAACGATGCACGATATTCCGATCATCGTTGTCAAATATTAACGAATAGAATTGCAGCAAAACTGACGAGACGTAGATTTTGTGCAATTCTATTGGCCCTGATTCTGTTGTTCACAACTAATTTTAATGTCACTATGTCTCTTTCTAACAAAGAACATATGAAAAGGATGTAAGAAATTTAGTCCTGTCAAATTAGTCCAATGCTTGTTTTCAATATAAATTTAGTCGCCATCTATCGCGGTCACGCCTAAATACACGCAAAATAAGACGGCAAAGATTAATTTGATAACTTAAAATATGTTCTATCCTTTTTCAACCATGTTCGTAAGAAAGAGATGAGATGTGACTAAAATTAGTTTAGTGCGATTTACAACAGAATCGGCACCATTGGCTAATTAATTGACAACGATGATCGGACTATCGTGTATCGTTTTTCGTAGTAGGCCCTCTGAGTCGACGTACCGGAGCTGCCGATTCGCTTTTTTACGTGTTTACGTTAGGTTGACGCCTGGTTGAAGGCGAGGCGGAAGGCGATACAGTGACGATCCCTTTCCGAGTTGATAGTGTGCTATAGCCTTAACATTGATGTCTATTATTTAAAATTGCGTTGACAATTGGAGAATACTTAGGGAGTTGATATATTACATAAAATTTCTACCATAGATACAGATATTCATATATTTTAGATTAATGCCCAAAGGTTTTATGTTGAATTAATCTGCGTGAACGACGCTTTAATAAATATTTATATATTTTTAATACTTTTTGTCTAACAATTAGAATTGTATTTCGTTGTTCCAATAAGCCTTTGCTTTTACATATTCACTGGCAGTCATCAAGTAATGATATAATAATATCAATAACTGGGGTTTATTTATAATTATTCTAATCGGTGACAAAACTGTCAATATTTCACCACAAGAGGCAGCACCAGCACGTTTGAAAGATAAACACTTTAACATTCCTAATAACCTAAATTATAAATAACAAGGTAACTCAAAAGGATACTGAAATCAAGTTTTGCTTCTATATTTACGGCGAGTGCTGGTGGCGCCATCTATGATTCACTTTGCGGTTTATCACCTATTAATTTGCTAGCGGCACACTATGGTGGCCGTTTTGACAGCCCATAACTATACTTGAGCCAAAAAGGGACACAGCTAGACAAAGGGACACAGCTAGACAAAGAGCCATCATAGTGTGCCGATTTCACATCTTCAAACTTTAACACAATAACAGTCAAATCGCAGACATCACAAACCCATGTTTGGACATCACGCCAGTAACATAGTTCAATCACTAGTTCCACGTAATTTTACGTCAAGTATAATGGCCTGTAGCCTGATTCTCGTAACAAAACGTCAACGACTTCTAAACGATTTTACAATTGAATTGCAATCGAAACTGCTATTCGTATTCTCGTAACACATTATGCACGGTTGAAGAACGATCCTATCGAAGTTTGAGTAACGTATCGTTGCAAGCGTATTCCGGTAATTAAATCCAACTCGATAATCGAAAAAGTTACGATTTTTTTTTTTCCTCAAATAAAGGTTAATTTGTAAATTAATTAGGATTAATATGGCAATATATTTTTTTTGCCCACATGAGTATTTAGGTAATTGCTTGCTCGTCGGTGAGTGTCAATCCTATTGAGTTATCGTTCGATTGAGGTAGCACGGGAATACGAAATTAAAACGAATGTTTAGTTGGACGATTTCTAAACTCTAGCGACTTTTGGATCGTTTCATATTACGAGAATCGGGGTACTGGTCAAATAGGAAGTGTCCTAGCCTCCAGGCCTTAAGAGGTAGTGAATGTTCGCTAGACATTCGGCGCCTGCCTGCGGCGCAGCCGGTGCCGGCAGTAGACGCGCAACAAGAGGGCCGCGAACACGAGGCCCACCCCGGCCGCGCCGCCCCACGAGATCTGGTGCCCGTACACCAAGCACGATAGCAGGATCGACACCGCCTGCATCGGACGCCGAATAAACAACGCTATACATCACGTTACGTAACAATGTGACGGGCGAGCTGGCGCGGTTGGTTAACATCCCACCTATCGCGTCACAGGTCGTGGGTTCGATTCCCACATAGGACATGCATTTGTGTGCATGAACATGTCTGTATTCTGTATGTCCTGAGTCTGGGTGTAATTATGTATATTAAGTATGTATTTACAAACAAAAGATAGTATATGTATTATGTCAGTTATCTGGTTTCCATAGTACAAGATCTGTTTAGTTTGGGATCAGATGGCCGTGTGAAAAAAAAAAACTTAAAAATCAAAATATACAGGTTGTTGTTTTGGTCAGCGACGAGCGACTCAGGGTCGATAATACAATAGATACTGGTGCTAAAAAAAATATAAAAAAAATACTTTATTTTTTTTTAATAATAAAAATTAAAAAATAAAAATTTTGAAAATCATGTAATAAGCTAAAGTGTAGACATAATACTCAACGGGAGTATGAGGGAGTAAAGGGGTGGGGCGATGGCGGCTTGTGCCTAGCTCTAGTCTGTGCACGTGCCTAGTAACCATACTATGCGGTAATTTTTTTTCAAATTGAATAAGGTATTTCTCAACATATTTACAGTATTTAATGGAATTAAGTCCATTTTTGGGGAATATATATTTTGTACTACCGCTCCTGGGTTGCTTGTCGCTGACCAAAACAACACCCTGTATATGGCCATATGATTAAGAAACTAGCTGACCTAACAGACGTCAGTTCATGTAAAAATTCCATTGGAAAAGTTTGTTTCCCTAATTTTCCAATGTTCTAAGCTACTTTTTCAATTTTTCTTTCTGTAAAAACCTTATTCGGAATATTGCGAACATAAAAAAAAATCGTTCCAACTGTTTTCAATTTTTATTTATATAGAAGTCTAGCTGTCCCCCGCGGTGACAACCGCATTCCCGGGATAAATAGTAGCCTATGTCCTCCTCCATACCCCAGGCGATCTACGTGCCAAATTTCGTTGTAATCGGCTAAGTACCCACCCCACCCACACCCACCCACCGTCGAATTTATAATATTAGGATACTAGCTGTCCCGCACGGTTTCACCCGCATTCCCGTGGGATTGTATATTTTCCCAGGATAAAAAGTATCCTATGTGTTAATCGAGAACATATTCTATCTGAGTGCTAAATTCCTTCAGTAGTTTTTACGTGAAAGAGTAAACTTTTACTTTTATAGGATAGTAAGGATAATATAACTTAATTGGGACATAAAAAGAAGTAGATCAAAAGTTGATCGGCTTAATGAGTTGCGTACAATTAAAGAGATTACCGAGGAATTTAGATAAGTGTCACTTCGTACAAAGGGATCCTTAAATATCGAACGGTATGTAGTGACGATGAGTGTATGGTGTAGTGTAGTGCACTGACCTGCCTGAGCGTCATGATGATAGTGAAGAGCACGGCGCCGAAGCGCGCGATGGTGCGGTAGATGAGCAGCTGGCCCAGCGCCGAGCTCGCGCTCAGCACCACGCAGTCCGCGAAGAACACCGGGTTCTGAACCATTCACACCACATTCACATTTATTTTCTTATACCACTGAGGTGGCAAACAAGCATACAGCCCGCCTGACTAGTCTGTGGACGCTTGCAACACCAGGGGTATCACTCGCGCGTTGCTGACCCTGAAGAAACCTCTTCACACCCTTTTTTAAGAACCCCATGCTGTACTCCATTGGGTGCACCACGGCGGGGAGCTCATTCCACAGTCCGAGCGTCCGCGGAAGAAAACTTCTTTTAGCCCGCACAGTTCGAAACAATTCTGGTTTCAATGTGTGTGGATGGATTCCCCATCGATGGATTTATTTATTATAAACATCCTTCTTTTACTGACAAACAAACAGTAACTACTCTCTATGCGATAAAGAGGATGGTGCGTGTAGCACATGGTGTTTTATAAGATTTCTCACTGGCAATGATTATTTCTTTATTATACAGGAATATATAAATCAAATGAGGGATAATGAAATATTTTGTGTGGTATATCAGAGTAATCGAGTGAAATTCAACAAGATATGGATTAAAATCCTTGCATTCCTACGCACCATTCTAGAATATAGTAAGTAATCTGTACCCAAACTAATAAACATTATTCACCGGAGGCTCAAGAGCTACCTTGATCGGTAAATCCCAGAAGAAAAAGCGGGATTTGTCAAGGGAAAAGGAACACGCGAGCAGATTCTGAATATAAGATAGATAATCGAGAAAAGTCGGGAGTTTAACACCCCAGCTGTCTTATGATTCATCGATTACGCCAAGGCTTTTGACTGCGTTCGGTGGGACAAACTTTGGGAGGTGCTAGGTGAGATGGGTGTGCCTAAGCATCTGATCGGGCTAATCAGTAATCTATACAACAACAACCGTTCCTTTGTTCGTATCGAAACCGACTATTCTACTGCGTTCGAAACGAAAAAAGGCGTGAGACAGGGCTGCATACTATCACCGGTGCTATTCAACATAATATACGGAGAATGCATCATCCGAAAGACACTGGATGAATAGACTGGAGGTTTTGCGGTGGGTGGGAAGAAAATCTCAAACCTCCGATACGCTGATGACACAACTCTAATCACCACATTAATGGAGGAAATGGAAACATTACCGAATCGTCTGGAAACTGAGAGTGAGGCCATGGGGCTATCCATCAATAAGAGCAAAACAAAACTGATGGTGGTCGACCGAGCAGGTGTACTCTTAGGCCCCAATATTTGTCAGGGCATCGCAACAGTGGACAATTTCATCTATCGTATGTTGAACAAATAAAATTATCTTTATCTTTATCTCGGCTCCTACATTATTAACGATGGCAGTTGTGTCCCAGAAATCCCGGAAAAGTTGGTCATTGTTGGAAACGTCGAGGGCAGGAGATCACGCGGAAGATCCCCTACTCGATGGACGGATCACCTAATGGAAAAAGGCGCCAAATTTTACGACGTGGTCTAGTTGGCCACCAATAGAAGTCGCTGGAGGCAAGCCGTCCACGCTCTATCAAAGACGTCCGGTGATCACGATCTTCAGCCATGAAGAAACGACCACAGAGAGAGAGACCCAAACTAAATTTGTATTTCGAGAATGCTCTCCTAGTCTAGCAGTCACTAGTTAGTGTACTCTCGATTGCAGACACAATTTAAGTCGTTTGACGTTTTTTTTCTCCACGAAATGAGGGATATTTGCACCGCCAGATATTGAGCGGCCCTAGACCCTAGATATGCAGCAGGAACAAGGATGGGGACAGAATAGAGCCTTGAGAGACGCCAACATTTATGACCATACTATCAGAGCAACTACCATCAACAACGGTTCTCGTCAAGAAGCCTGTAAGTAGGTTACTTCGTTGGAAGACCCCGGTGACAGACCCGCCACATTTAGGCTCGCCGCTAATGTCTCAAATTGAGTCTCGATGGAAAACAGTGCGTAAGATACACTGGAAGTTCCGTCCCCAGTTGAGGGGTTTGTTTGGTTGATTGTCGGTCGCTAGTCGTGACCCTCCAGTTATCTCAAAAGTTGCGTATTGTCAGATGTCCATCATCCTTTTTGAGTCCTGGGTGCCCTGCTACGAGGACGTGAAGTGTGTATAACGTACCTGCAGTAGAGTGAGCGAGTGTAGAGTGGACCCGTGCTGCAGGATGGAGGCGGCGGTGAGTAGACAGGAGAACAGGTTGACGGCGCACAGCATGTGCAGCGGCTCCACGCGGTACCGCGCGAACAGCGCGCCCTGCCACGACGACGTGAAGCTGTCGCACACCATGTACAGCGCCAGCAGCGTCAGCCCCGACATCGTCGTCACTGCTGACGCTACAACACCACAATCACCATTTTAATGCGAGTTTAACACATTCAATTTAAGTTCGAACATGCTTAATCGAAATTAAAATCCCAATTCGGTGAAGATGAAACGAAAGGAACAGAATATAGCATACTAGTAGATTTTAAAAATCGAACCGTTGTTGTTCACATAGTTATTTAAACAAAATCCTTTCCCCTCACTAAAACAGCATCGTTCAAATAACTTAGCTACATCTGCACCGCCCTTGCTGAAGAGGGATGGGGCTAGAACTAGATTAACATCTAGCCCCATCAAACATGATGCCTTTAGTACGAATATTCCCGTCCCGTAATAGCAAAAGATCAAAAACATATAACACTAAAATACAGTCTACTATTAACATAGTGAACTGTATTTTAGGATTTTGATTCCTTTCACGTCTTCGTTTCCATTCATGTAAAAAATTCTGAGGCGAGATGTAATAACCAAACAAAAGTAAATTAAAACTTTATGAAAAAAATAGAATTAGCCCCTGTGCCAGGCATCTCTCACTCCATGTACTTGCGCGCGATAATTGCCTACCGGCCGCCGGACCGTCACCAGTCCATTTCTCAGTTGATTGTCGACAGCCGCGTGGCGCGTTCGTACGCATATATTTCGCTCGAACTGTTGTTCTTTCTATGGAAGGTTTAAAGTACCTTTTTATAATTATGTAAAAGATCTAGAGGCCACATTTATTGTACTTTGATCAAAATATGAGTCAGAATCCCGGTTGCACGATATTTGAACTATAAAAATATACCATTTAACTCCGCTTGTATGTACTTGTTTCCTTTTTTAAACTTTTTGTTCGATTCCGAGTATTCTCCACAATAAGGTTCAACAATTGTGAATTTCGACAAGCAATATTTTATTAATCTACATATAGGTACTATATTAATATAAGTAATAAAGCGGAAGAGTTTTTTTTGTTTTTTTAAACAGTCGGATTCAAAAACATATTTTTGTATATGATAGCAAGATATAGGCTATATCTTATTTTAAAAAAATAAGCATCCCTACGAAAACTTCCCAAGGTGTATAAAATAATACTTATAAAATTCCTAATATCGCGTGTGCTGCGAAAAAACCATTGATGTTAGAACAAAATGTCGTAAAGAATTGTAGGTCTTCAATATGTCTACAGAAAAGTCCGTGGTGGAATATACCTATCTCCTAAAAAAATATTCATATTCAGAAGGTAATTTGCAAAGCTATTTTGACCAATATAGAATTGATCCTTATCCAGTTAAATATGTTCTTTACCTTATGTATTTAATGTAGATTAAATGTGCCCTTTACTTCTCTATTTCTTCTTCTATCCTTTTCATTACACTCACCAAATAACTTGTTTACGTGACGAGCAAAACTTACGATATACGGAATAGGGTACAACACCACGCAAACGAAATCGCGTCGATATGGCAGAACAACGTTTGTCGGGTCAGCTATCTATATAAAAATAAAACACTTGTAGGAAACTTCTTATTTTTAATAACTTAACTTGCTGGAAAAATAAAAAGCATTTTACTTTTTGATATCATGAAGTGTAAGTACTGTAAATACCTACTGAGATCTTTAGCGACAGAGGCATCCCTGGCAATCCACGCTAACCACGCGGCGGCGAGTAGCTACAAAGCAAAACTCAGTTTACGCTCGTAAGCTTAGGTGCATTTTCGTTCGCAACGTCTAGCGACTCAAAAAAGTAGGCTATTATAGCAGTAGGTATTGTAAATTTTGTATGGAGTGATTTATCTGTTACGTAGTAACTATTTAGTAATCTGTGCCTGTGCAGCGAAAGTGTGTTTGTTGGTGAAAAATATCCTCGGACCACTCTCCATTATCATATATCATAAGATAGGGATCTTAGATAATAAGATAGGGATCAAAAACCATGATGGAAGTCGTGCTGGCGGTCGCTCCGCAACTGGTGTTCCTTGCTTTTTCTTGATCTCGCTAAGGCATTTGACACGGTATCTGTTCCAATCTTAATTGGCAAACTGGAGAAAGTTGGCATACGTGGTCTGCAACTGCAACCTCTACGCGACTGTTTGACTGGTTGTACACGCTGTGTTGAGGTGGACAAGGAATTGAGTAAGGAGCTACCCGTATCAACTAACGGAGTGCCTCAAGGCAGTATACTTGGCCTTACTCTTTTTCGTGTATACCACCTCTGTAACCTAAGTCTCACAAATAGTAGAATAATCATTTTAGCAGATGATACAGCATTGCTATTTAATGCAAGCTCATATCAAGAACTATATTCTGTAGCTTAATTGGGCCTCAATACTGTCACGGAATGGCTTCACAACAATATGCTTAGTCTCAACGTGGATAAAACTAAATTCATATAGTTTTAAATTACTAACGAGACTTCAATTACTTAAAATCAATCACTATAATTTAACAAGCCACTCATGCTCGTTTCCCTATGATCTTGGCTGTAGTTGGCTCAAGGCTTGATAAGGTTGGCAGCTTAAAATATTTGGGGATAATACACAACAGCCCAACACCACGAACAGCGCAACACTGCCTCCTTGCTCGGAATCAGCGCGGCAGCACTGCGGCGCAGCACCACAGTGGCAGCACTGCTGCGTACAGCCGAGATCAGAATCATACCTTTATATCCCGTATTATTTGGTTTCATAAAAATCGTGCTCACTCAACCACATCCAAACTTATATCTTTGGTGGTTTTCTTTATTGGCACGTATGACGTATTTTGGAGTAAACAGCATAAATAGGTTGTTCTGTAATTAATGTTCCATATGATAACCCAAGTAACATATTGTACTCTATCAGAAAATGTTAAATATTTCCAATAAAAGTCTCATGGTTTTAGAAGTATTTGTAATTTTTGAAATGGATGTTCTTTTTTGTTAAATCTTTCGATCACATATACCCAAGATTCGGTCGGGTCGGTGCAAAAAAATCGTCTCGGTAGATAAGACCTCCCGCCGTAAGTGAGCTCTTATTTTGTTTTGAAGATTTGTGACTTTATTACTAAGTGCTATGGTCGTGATTAGGTTGAACTTAAGAATGTTTAAGTATATATTCACGCGGACACTATTTAGCTTTGATTTTATATGTGATACGAAATCTAGGGTATTGCAAAAATTTGTAGTAGGACAAAAATTAAAATAATTTCTTTTTTGCTAATATTTTACTCTTTCTCATAGGACATAATCTCAGCTTTCGAGGATTATCATTTGGACCATTAATTACAGGACACTGTATACTGATTTCAGTAAAGCGTTTGACACAGTAGACTATACTATGGCATCTTACTAAGTAAACTTTCGCATATCGGTATCAGCGACAATCTGCTTATCTGTGTGCTTCATATCTGGAGAAAAGGTATTCTAGGGTAGTAATTAATGGTTTCTCTTACAAACCTTTATGGCCACTTTTAGAGTCCCTCAAGGAGCTACCTTAGGTCAATTTCAAAATTTTCTTCGAAGACATACACAAATATTTGAAGAACACTATATTTTTCTTAATGTCGATGATATAAAAACAAAAATTCTAATGACGACCTTTTCTTTTCAGAAGATCTAGATGAGCCAGCTCTGGTGTAATAATAATAAAACTTTTTGAATATACTTACACAAAAACCTGTTACATAGTTCAAAAGTAGATAAAAGTCAGCTAGAATTAAAATTACAATTAGCGATCTGCCTGGATTTGCTCAGACCTATGTTCCTGTACGAAAGAATGAAGACAACAAAGAAATCAGATTTAGAATTTAAACATTTAACAAATGATTACAGTAGTACCCAATTTTATATGGCTTACCGATGTACCTGCGCAGAAGATAAATTTTCAAAGCGCGGGAAATACTATTGGTGGCAGCTTAGCCGCCATGTTAGCGCGCGCCGTGCGGAGGGGCGTGACTTGCGAGTGAGACGGAGCTAACAGCTGCAGTGTATTATGAATCTTATAGTAGTGATCTAAGGTTGATTGTAAGTTTTAAGCATTCTTTCGTTAATCTTCGGGGCCCTACTTTCTTTTCTGTGCGAACGACGATTCACGACGCGCCGTATCAGTTGGGTGATACTGTACCTAATTGAATAAATAGTAGTGGTACTGACCGGAGTAGTTGTCGTGGCTGCCGAACATGAAGAGCACCATCCCGAGCGAGATGAGCGTCGCCGTCACGTACTCGTACACCTCGTACTTGTTGCGCGACACCACCTTGCCCATCAGCATCACCGGGATCACCTTGCACGACTTCGATAGCACCTGCACACAGATAACAATGTCCTTGCCTTTAGGGAAAATATTAAATTCGAACTGTGAACTGTATCTGACCGGCCTAGGGTTACGGATGTTTCCGCTTAGAAGGACTATACTAATAAATACAACACAACACCAGATATGCTTGGGTTCGGAGCAAGAAGTATAAAGCCCGTGGAGTGCGCGTCGATACGATTTTATTTCAAACACAACTCACTATTGCTATGGGGGAACCGATTTGATTGACAGGCGCAAAGGAGACTGGTGGTCATTTATAATTGGTTTGAGTTTTGTAATCGGTTTTGATTATTATTTTTATTAGAAATAACAGGAAACGTAAAAGAGGAATGGTCTGCGATGCTGAGATTATGAGTTCAATTTTAACTTTAAAAGCTAATTTATAAATATTTACTGGATTTTGAAATTAATAAAGATTTGAGTACGTTTCTCCTATATTCTTTTTTAGAATGTCGTTGTTTTTTGTATAATAAATCTCCGTTTTTTATCAATAGAATTAACGAAAATTAACATATGCGTTAGAAATCATATGTTTGGCGAGTGCGGTATCGCCGCACGCGCACTTCACGGGCTTAATACTTCTTGGTTTGGAGACGCACAGACCTGCGTGGGGAAGCTGACATACTTGAGCGCCTCGTACTGGCACCAGGCGCTGAGCACGTTGGTGAGCGCGCAGTAGCTGAACTTGTAGAGCGGCGCCGGCGCCAGTACTGCCCTGCGGTAGACCAGCACCGAGCCCGCCACGGCCAGCGCCGCCAGCCGGTTTACGAACACCAGAAACTGCGAGTCCGTGAACTTCACTATGCTGCCGTCTGATTGTACGTAGTTCTGAAATATCACAACAGGGTTATGAGCATTACAATCATCATCTGCCTGCCCAGTTCCCAAACATTTGGGATCAACGAAAAAAAAATTACGCTTCTTCCATTCGTTTCTTTTATCCGTCATACTAGCATTCACTCCTTTCTTACCCATGTCAACTTTCACACAATCCGTCCATCTCTTTTCGGTCTCCCTCTTCCCGTATATCCATCAACTTTGATATTCATAACTTTTTTAGTGACGTGGCTTTCATTACAATACCCTTAAATCATTGAAATACAGTGATTTCTTTAAATGAATGGTGATTTTAGAAACACCAATTCGACATGCTTGATGTCATGCTTGATTTTCGCGGATAATATTTAAAAAAGTTACATTTATACCCACGCTGGCTTTTGAATTCTGAATAGATGGAAAAAGTCCTCTATAATAACCTAAAAGCCTTATTATTACAGTAGTAAAGTGTTATTTAGTTGGTAGAACACACCTGCGTCATGATCTTCTCCTGCAGCAAGCCCCAGACGAGGTAAGCGCCCATGAGTCCGGTGAAGCAGAAGGCGAGCTCGGCGCCCTCCCGCACCGGACTGTCTTCCTTCTCCCTCTCGCGTGGACTCTTGCTCTCCGGGAGCCGCTCCCCCGGCTCGCCGAAGCACATGAATAGTGTGCGTGAGAGACAGGTTGTGTTCGCTACAATTTTACAGTACCACGTGTAACGATTAGCCGTGGAACACCTACGGTTGTAAGCATACGACACCTAAAAGGGATCTCGGTCTAGTGAAAGTTTTGACATGTCCGTTTCTTTTTGTGTTTTTGTACTGAATGTGTTTAGTATAATAATTTTATTTGGGATCTGGTTATATTGTACATTTTTGACATTTTAATTTGATATTTTTATATAATTTTCTATTTTTAATATTAACAATGTATTATTAAGATTATTACCAGTCCAATTTGATTTTAATTTTTAATTGTATATTTGTTTTATAATTTGTATGCCCAAAAAGCGGGACATAGAGGAACACTAACCAACATTTTATGTAATACGAGCTTTTTTCTACCTATTGTCCACAAATAAATAAATGATTTCATTTCATTTATCATTTCATTTCATTTATCATTTCATTTAGCTCGCAAAGGAGTTCCATTTTGCTAAATCCTTTATGCGTTTTACTATCTGCGGCTATGCATTGACTAACGATAGTGTTAATACCTTTTATTCAAATTAAGATTTAGTTTTATGAGACTGATTAATATTATAGTGCAATATAAATAGGTACATGATAAATTATTAAAAACAATACCAACGGACATTTCATATCAATGTTCATATTAATTAATTATAAAACTATAAAGTGATAAAATAACGGATACATTTTATATTTCCAATATTAAATTTTAGGATGGCGATAATCGGTATCGGCTTCGGATAACAATCTACGGTACGCGGTAATTAGCTTTATAAAGTATTTATCAACCTTATATACCTTATTACACATTGCATGATAACATATTTGAATGATATTGATACAATCACGACATATCAATGAAATGTTGTTATTCTACGTTATCGCGATAGCATACGAGTACACAGGCCGTCTCAAGGTTAGTACGTCACATGGAGGGAAAGTAATTTGAATATTAAGGAATTAGGTATACTATAAAAATAATTGGACTGTTTTTTTTTTTTTTTTTATACCACTAAGGTGGCAAAGAAGCATACGGCCCGCCTGATGGTAAGCAGTTACCGTAGCCTATGGACGCTTGCAACACAGGGGTATCACTCGCGCGTTGCCGACCCTGAAGAAATCTCATCACGCCCTTTTTGAAGAACCCCATGCTGTACTCCATTGGGAAAACCACGGCGGGGAGCTCATTCCACAATCTGAGCGTCCGCGACTGTTTTACTGTTTTACAAAAACCTTAAACCGTACACTAAGAAGTAATCAAATCCTGATCTGATGACAATGGGACCAAACGGGAAGCGTACCCTTTCAAATAAAAAAAGAATTTTCCAAATCGGTTAATAAATGACGGAGTTATGAGGTAACAAACATAAAAAAAAAACATTCGAATTGAGAACCTCCTCCTTTTTTTGAAGTCGGTTAAAACAGTTAGATAGTTGTTTTTATGCCAATATTGTGAGCACGGAAAAGTCATAATATAAAAAAAAAAATGGAAAATATCATATTATATCGAAAACGTCAACCTAGATCCACACGACAGCGACATTTGAATTTAAAATTTCACGGACTTTGTTAAGAAGGAATCGATCTCTATGATAAATTCGGTCACTACCTAATTCCACCGAACCACAAGACGCCGGGAAACGATTCACCCGTATCTTGTTGACATACCGAAAATACGGACACAGCGTTTTGCTTCCTCATTTATAATGCGTACAGCAAGGGAGTGGAACTTGCTTCCGGCGTCTGTGTTTCCTGACTCATACAATCTCGGGACTTTCAAGGCCAGAGTGAATAGGTTCCTTCTGGGTAAGCGTGTCCTATCTTAGGCTTCGTTATCGTTTCTTATGGGCGGGTCAGTGGCCAAACGCAAGCCCACATAATAAAAAGAAAAACTAAATGTTTACAGGATGTTTTTGCATTTCGCAGGTTCGATACCCAGTTCATGCAGGCGATTGTTCAAAAATCTATGAAAACATCTGTATTATTAAATGAAATTAAATGAAGAGTTCTTTCAGTACTGTTTCGCATCTTCAATATGTATTTATGTACTTTCCTCCGTGTCGCATAGCTGTGAGACATGTATGTATTTTATTGTATATCGAATGTACAATTCACGAATATTGACGTACAGTAGTACCCAACTTATATGGCGCGTCGTGAATCTTCGTTCGCACAGAAAAGAAAGTATGGCACCGAAGACTAACGAAAGAATGCTTGAAAACTTACAATCAACCTTAGATCACTACTATAAGGTTCATAATACACTGCAGCTGTTAGTTCCGTCTCACTCGCAAGTCACGCCCCTCCGCACGGCGCGCGCTAACATGGCGGCAGCTGCCGACCAATAGCGGTTTGCCGCGCTTTGAAAATGTATCTTCTGCGCAGGTACATCGGTAAGCCATATTAGTTGGGTAATACTGTATGTATATAGCGGTTTTATTATTATAGATAACAACAACTTGTTTTATACTTTAGTATACCTATCAGTCATTTATTTCTGTATTGATTCTAATATACTTTGTGTCTGATAACTTTGTATTGATTATGTGATAAGCCTTTGATTGGAGTTCATGGAGAAGGTTAAAGAAACTGAAAAAACCATAAAAATAATGTGATACATTTTAATTATGTGGGATTTATAAAATACTTGTTATCCCCCGCGGTTTCACCCGCGTTCCCGGGATAAAAAATAGCCTATGTTTTTCTCCATACCATAGGCTATCTGCACGCTTAACATCGCTATCGGCTCAGCACTTTAGGTGTAAAAACAGACAGACTTACTTTCGCATTTATAATATTAGTATGGATAGTATAGATGTAATATCTACAGGAGCCTACAAACTGGAAACTTAACTTGAAAACAAGATCGATTAGATTTACAATTATCGCTTAGCAAATGTGTAATAATGAATGGATACTCACTAATCTTATCAAAGTAGTTGGTTTTTTCGAGGTATTTGTACAATATGAAGCCCGGTAGCAGCACGGTGGCGTAGCCGGCCAAGTTCAACAGAAGCCAGAAGAACCTGAAACACAATTATGATTATAATATAGTGGCTGTCCGCAATTATTTCTAATTTGATTCGCCGCTGCCTTATTTTCTGCAGCAACTCTTCTCTAGTTTCAATCGGAGTGCTGTAAACCAGCTGTATCATGTGACTACCAAAAATAAAAATCGAGTGGAGTCGCGACAGGTATCACGTCAGGTATTTTCAACCAATTCTATAAAACTCTTAATTTTTTTTTATCTTCTCAGCTAGGTAGACTTTCTAGCTATCAAATTACACTACTTTGAAGAAAATACATCGTTTACTTAAAAAACCCAAAAGATGCGGTTTTCATATGAACAAAAAGTAAAACGCCTTGATTTTTGGGATAGCTAACTTATCCAACCTTTTGTACGGATCTTTATCGATTTTTTTGTCTAATATCTGCACATTTCAATTGACCAAGTTTTGAAAAACACATTGTATAGAAACCAGAAACTAGTATGCCAATTTTCATAAACTTTGGACATACCATCACAACTACTTATTGTCTTTGTAAGATGGTACTGTAAAATTCAATAATTTATACTTTGACCCATCGATATATGCTGTTAATAGTTAGTAATACATTACCATGAGTATTCAATGTGATCAGTGAGTGATCCGGATTGCTTGTACGTGCGGAGCATCTCCTGGAAGAGCTGCGAGACCAGCCACATGGCCGCAACGCACGACGCGCCCACCAACCTGACCACACAATACAGCCATTAGCTATATAAGGTGTAACGGAAAGGGTATATACATCCGAAGGGGGTGAAGACTACATCAGGTACAGACTCTCTATAAAAATTTTCAGCTCAAAATACATAACTAAAAAATTCAAACCAAATTTTTTAATTCAAGTTTTTTGAATTAAAATCATAACCAACATGTCACCGGTCAATGAGGGTCATTGTCATTTTGCGTCTCTTACTAATATTAATATAATTTTTTATCTTCCGCGATCTGTGCACCTCTTACCAAAAAAGTGGATTACTGTAATGTATATACAGTTTCCGTTACACCCTGTATAATATTCCTTACATGTTATGAAGCTATAATCCACCTCGCATATGTTGTTTGTATTAATATGTTGTACAAATTATTCTAAAAATAACATTATGTTTATTTTCATGAAACTTTTTTTCAACCAACTAGCATATGGCCCACTGTTGGTAAGCTAACCGTAGCCTATGGACACTTGCAACACCAGGGGTATCACTCGCGCGTTGCCGACCCTGAAGAAATCTCTTCACACCCTTTTTGAAGAACCCCATGCTGTACTCCATTGGGAAAACCATGGCGGGGAGCTCATTCCACAGTCTGAGTGTCTGCAGAAGGATGCTTAAACATTTCTATTAAAGAATAATATTTGATTTATTTATTTCTTTTCTTCATTCTGCGACCTGTATATGGGCAAAGGCCTCCCCTGACTCCCATTCCTTCCTATTGCTGCCCCATATTATTTTAATAAAAGCAAATTATCTAACTGTATATCTAAATTACATAATAATAAACTAATCGTTTTTCTTTCTTTCTTCTTAAATATTCAAATAAAAAAAACTTGTCCCGACTGACTGACCTATCAATACACAGCATTAACCACTGGGGTCAGGAGCTCGTTGGTTTGCCTTCGCTGTCAATAATAGTTGATATGACCAACCGCAACAAAGAGGAGCATCTCTCAAGTAGGAAGCGACAACAGCTTGCAACATTAGCTGCTTCAGCTTATGGTGAAGGAAAACATTGTGAGGAAGCCATATCACAATAGTTGAGAACTTTGTAGTGCAAACCAGGCTGGCTACCTTCCTCAAATTTAAAATCTAATGTCAAGCACCTCACGGTGCGTTCCGGCCGATGCACTTGAGAACCAGTAAACTTCTAAACTTTCTATGGTTCGGAAAAATATTGACAATCCTACCTGTGTTGCATAGCCAACAATAGCCTAAAGTAAACTGCCTGACAGTTTATTAGCCTTCAGATATAAAAATATAATATTTTCTAGATTCTTTCCAAGGCCTTAACAGAATAGTCAGCATAACTTTCTCATTATAGTAAATGTGCATGCAGAGCAATATACATATAAATACTTACACAACCTGGTATCAGATTACACAACTGAACAAATTATAAACACAAAAAGTACTACATAATTATGTTTAAGTAGGTAATGTATGAATGAAAAAATGCAAGAGTGGTTTACTGTCACAAATTTTGGACAACCTGAATAAAAGTGTTCAATTGGAATTAATGCAGATTTAATCAATTGAGTTTTCAAAACAGTTCACAACTACTCAAGTTACCATGGGTTAGGAAATCAGCATTGACTGACAAAATTAAATACCACATATGCAAAGGCATTGATAATTCAAAGTAAAGAGTCGTATTGCGGTAGAAGGTACTGGCTCTAAAATGCAACTGTCGGAACACCAATCATCACCTTGTATACAAGTATTTCCGAAGAAAGTTGATCAAACCAAACTCATAATAAGCAACCCCGGCTTTAGAGCAGCGTAAAAGCGTTCTGAAATGAGAATTATAATATTCTTCTACTACAATTCCCTCACGTTTAGTATATAGCATAATATACTTCACTATATACTACTATTTGACTCGTTAATCATAGTAAACGCATAATTAATAAATTAATGTAGATTTACAAAATTACAACTCACCCGATCATGATTTTGGAACGCATATTTATGAACCTCTTTCCCTACTCAGGCCGAACACAAGACACCAGGTAAACCTAAAATAATGTACGTTGATGTATTATTAAATGCATCTACATAAAGTTATGTACATAATTCATTTATAATATTATTTTTATCATCTACTCATCGCTAGGAAGCTAGCCCGTAAACTGAAACGTCAAAGAAATATGACATACACAAATTGACAGGATATCGCATGACTTTGACATCTGTTAATTGTTGCAAGCTCTCTTGGTCATTTCCTACTACAACTTTATCAAGTGTGGAAACACCGAAGAACATTCATAGTCAAGTCCTCAAGTCAATGCACATGAAATGTGAAACTCGATTAGAAAAATAATAAAATTAATGTAATGTCAGTTTTATTTGACTTGTTCTGTTGTAGTGATAATATTTATTTTAAGATCCTTCAATCTATACAAAGATTTTTAAAACTTAGCGACCAATTGAAAACCTGTCTTCATATTATTATTATTACAAATTTACGATAAAATCGTCATGGAAACTGCAAAAAATAATTAAATAATTAATATTTAACAATGTGGGGTGAAGCTGTGATGTTCCTCTTGGAATTATTAGCAGCTATATGTGCAGTGGCGGTGTGCGGGCCTTGCTTGCTCGCTTGTGCCAGAAGACTGATAATCGGAGATGAACTACTACTAAAAGGAGGGCAGGTAGTCCGAGAGGCAGAAGTTCTCGGCTGCGATGAGCCAGCCTGTCCCTACTATAAAAAGAACGTGCGATATATCATGATACCAGCTTCAAGAAGACGAACATATAATTCGCCTACTAGACATAATTCTTAATTAATCATTTACATATTTGGTATAGATTTTTTTAGAATTATTATATTCATTATTATGAGTGGGATTTGCTTCTTTTCTTACTTCATAAATTATCAACACTAGAAGATAGGTAGATAAGTAGATTAGACACGTTCGGGACCCCTGTAGTCCGGGAGCCCCGTATATCGTTGATACGGCTGATACGCGGCGGTAGCTACACCTCTGTTTGTGACAAAATTAATACGTATTTTGTTTTGCCTATTCGTTATTTCATAGCAAAATTACACTGTACAGTTACAGAGCCAATTCCAAGTCGGTGGTTAATTAAACTAATTTAATACGATTTTTTTACGTTTTTTATTCGTTCCTATTAGGTACAATAAAAACAACGTTACGCTCTTATTGTAGGTAACAGCTCAGAGTAATTCACTTTCATTACTCATAACAGTTTCAGATAAAAAAGTCAGTCTTAAACGAAGGGGTGTTTTCCAATGGCCTCGTTATCAACACATATATCAGGGTCACGCTTGTATTTTGGTCGCGAGCAGTGAATCTTGTAGTCCTCATGATTTGCAAGGCTACAAGTACACATCATAGGGTTTCCTGATGATTTAGGGGTCAGTGAGGACTCGCCGCATACGCATGAGGTGAGGTCCGCAATACGCCGCTTTGCCTGGAAAGATAAAAAAGTCAAGGTGTCATCTTATTTTTTTTTTTTCAGGATTTTTTCATACTAGATAAGGACTAGAGATGATTTTCATGAAATTTAGTGTGCAGGACGTTTCGGGGGCGATAAATTGATCTAGCTAGGTTTCATTTTTAGGAAGCGTCGTTTTATTCGTGTTATAATAGCTCAGGTGGGAAGTCCCGAAACCAGAATACCCCGGTTCGGTCCAGATGATCATTTCTTTTCCCCTTTTTTTCAAGTTCCTTCTTTTTTGTGAAAAACTATTATGATTTACCATAGAAAAAAAAACGAGCAACGCTCGGTCACCCAGGTACTGTAGTATTATCAGTTATCTGGTTTCCATAGTACAAGCTCTGCTTAGTTTGGGGTCAGATACCCGTGAAGGATATTTTACTTTTATTGAGTTTTCTAGATGAGGTAATTACCGGGCATACTCTTGCATTGTATTTTTGTCTCACCAGATAGAGCAACACAGTGAGCAGTGCTACTAAGACATTCAGCAGTCCCAAAGCCATCGTTAATGGAGGGAAACACCGAAATATGTAAAGTACTTCTAGTGAATACTACTCACACTACATGACTTGTTTTTATTATAAGTTTTATTTTAATTAAATCTACCGAAAATGTTTTTGCATTTGTTTTTGTAGAATTTTTACTTGTAATAATATTGTAAGAACAAAGATTTGTGGATGACAGATGATTATCATGAATATGCCACGGATGATCCATAGAGATTTTACAAATAATAAAAAAAAATTAAAGCGGCTTCAAAGTACACTAAAAAGTTTGAAATAACGTAGTAGGCACTTTAATCTGACACTGTTTTGAAGTCAGCGAAAAAAGCTCTTTTGCTGACTTTTTGTGTTCTTTTCCAATGAGAAAATTCTACCATATCTTCAAAGTCCCCCTTCCTCCTCAAACCCTTTTTCAAGACATGTACTATTTTTCGATCAGTCGTTGCAATTATTTATTAAAGTTATCTTGAAATTAATAAGATGTATAAACATGAACCTAGGAAAAACGTGTAGGTAACGGTAACGTTGTTAATATTTATTTCTTTAGAATCAATGTATGAGAAAAATCAATAATGTAGAGACAAATAAGTAGCACATTTTGAACAAAAGACAAGTTTACACAAACAAGCACATTCCGATCACGAACATACTTACATTTTCCACACAAATAAATCCCATTAAGCGCACGCCCTTTACCCATTCTTTCGTTTGACCAAAAAGCTGCGTTATAAATATAAATACACATCTAGAAATAGGAGAAATCTTTGTAGATTTTCTTTCCTTTGAGAACAGATATAGTAGTACTTTCATAGAGATATGTGCTACGAAGTCTACAGGCGCTACGGGCTCAATGTAGCTACGAGGCCGAGTCTCTACAAAACACGCAACTGAACACAACTATTTTATATGAGTACTTATATTCGAATCGCTTATCTCATGCACATAATAAATTATGTTGTATTACACCTGGTAATCACATATGTACACTTACACCTGTTATACTTTTTCAGTAAGCCACAATTAACCTGATTTTACCCGATGGCTCTGGATTATGGGACGCGCATAAAAAAAAACAATCAAAAAGTATTTATTCAATTAAGGCGCCAATCCCACTGACAAGAGTTCTAGAGTTCCGAGTTCCGAGTTCTGCATTCCGCGTTGATTGTAAGCTATGCCTATGCCTTTGAAAGTAAAAAAAGTGTATGATGTGTGATCAGTAGCGAATATTGCAGAAATCTAGACTGCTTGCTGTGTGCACAATAGTCAACACGGAATGCAGAACTCGGAACGCGGAACTCTAGAACTCTTTCTGTGGGATCGGCGCCTTAAGTAAGTATTTTTAAGGCGCCGATCCCACAGACAGAGTTCTAGAGTTCTGCGTTCCGAGTTCTGCATTCCGTGTTGACTATTGTGCACACAGCAAGCAGTCTAGATTTCTGCAATATTCGCTACTGATCACACATCATACATGGCCTTTCATTACTCATAACAGTTTCAGATAAAAAAGTCAGTCTTAAACGAAGGGGTGTTTTCCAATGGCCTCGTTATCAACACATATATCAGGGTCACGCTTGTATTTTGGTCGCGAGCAGTGAATCTTGTAGTCCTCATGATTTGCAAGGCTACAAGTACACATCATAGGGTTTCCTGATGATTTAGGGGTCAGTGAGGACTCGCCGCATACGCATGAGGTGAGGTCCGCAATACGCCGCTTTGCCTGGAAAGATAAAAAAGTCAAGGTGTCATCTTATTTTTTTTTTTCAGGATTTTTTCATACTAGATAAGGACTAGAGATGATTTTCATGAAATTTAGTGTGCAGGACGTTTCGGGGGCGATAAATTGATCTAGCTAGGTTTCATTTTTAGGAAGCGTCGTTTTATTCGTGTTATAATAGCTCAGGTGGGAAGTCCCGAAACCAGAATACCCCGGTTCGGTCCAGATGATCATTTCTTTTCCCCTTTTTTTCAAGTTCCTTCTTTTTTGTGAAAAACTATTATGATTTACCATAGAAAAAAAAACGAGCAACGCTCGGTCACCCAGGTACTGTAGTATTATCAGTTATCTGGTTTCCATAGTACAAGCTCTGCTTAGTTTGGGGTCAGATACCCGTGAAGGATATTTTACTTTTATTGAGTTTTCTAGATGAGGTAATTACCGGGCATACTCTTGCATTGTATTTTTGTCTCACCAGATAGAGCAACACAGTGAGCAGTGCTACTAAGACATTCAGCAGTCCCAAAGCCATCGTTAATGGAGGGAAACACCGAAATATGTAAAGTACTTCTAGTGAATACTACTCACACTACATGACTTGTTTTTATTATAAGTTTTATTTTAATTAAATCTACCGAAAATGTTTTTGCATTTGTTTTTGTAGAATTTTTACTTGTAATAATATTGTAAGAACAAAGATTTGTGGATGACAGATGATTATCATGAATATGCCACAGATGATCCATAGAGATTTTACAAATAATAAAAAAAAATTAAAGCGGCTTCAAAGTACACTAAAAAGTTTGAAATAACGTAGTAGGCACTTTAATCTGACACTGTTTTGAAGTCAGCGAAAAAAGCTCTTTTGCTGACTTTTTGTGTTCTTTTCCAATGAGAAAATTCTACCATATCTTCAAAGTCCCCCTTCCTCCTCAAACCCTTTTTCAAGACATGTACTATTTTTCGATCAGTCGTTGCAATTATTTATTAAAGTTATCTTGAAATTAATAAGATGTATAAACATGAACCTAGGAAAAACGTGTAGGTAACGGTAACGTTGTTAATATTTATTTCTTTAGAATCAATGTATGAGAAAAATCAATAATGTAGAGACAAATAAGTAGCACATTTTGAACAAAAGACAAGTTTACACAAACAAGCACATTCCGATCACGAACATACTTACATTTTCCACACAAATAAATCCCATTAAGCGCACGCCCTTTACCCATTCTTTCGTTTGACCAAAAAGCTGCGTTATAAATATAAATACACATCTAGAAATAGGAGAAATCTTTGTAGATTTTCTTTCCTTTGAGAACAGATATAGTAGTACTTTCATAGAGATATGTGCTACGAAGTCTACAGGCGCTACGGGCTCAATGTAGCTACGAGGCCGAGTCTCTACAAAACACGCAACTGAACACAACTATTTTATATGAGTACTTATATTCGAATCGCTTATCTCATGCACATAATAAATTATGTTGTATTACACCTGGTAATCACATATGTACACTTACACCTGTTATACTTTTTCAGTAAGCCACAATTAACCTGATTTTACCCGATGGCTCTGGATTATGGGACGCGCATAAAAAAAAACAATCAAAAAGTATTTATTCAATTAAGGCGCCAATCCCACTGACAAGAGTTCTAGAGTTCCGAGTTCCGAGTTCTGCATTCCGCGTTGATTGTAAGCTATGCCTATGCCTTTGAAAGTAAAAAAAGTGTATGATGTGTGATCAGTAGCGAATATTGCAGAAATCTAGACTGCTTGCTGTGTGCACAATAGTCAACACGGAATGCAGAACTCGGAACGCGGAACTCTAGAACTCTTTCTGTGGGATCGGCGCCTTAAGTAAGTATTTTTAAGGCGCCGATCCCACAGACAGAGTTCTAGAGTTCTGCGTTCCGCATTCACTATTGTGCTCACAGCAAACAGTCTAGAGTTCTAGAGTTCTGCACTCCCTACCGATCACACATCATATACTTTTTTTACTTTTAAAGGCGCCGCACATATTAGGGTGAACGCGGAAACGCAGAACTCTAAAACTCTCAGTGGGATCGGCGCCTAAATACTATCAAAGATTATTGATAAAATAGTAAATAAAAGGTTTATGTTGTTTCTTGAAAAATATAATTTGATAGGAAATAATCAGGACGGATTTCGAATACGCGAAGTATACAGACGATGCAGTTCTGAGGCTCACCTCACTAATAAATAAACACCTAGACAATGACTACGTAAAATGAAATGTAAAGAGCAATTATTAACTTAATGAAGTGTTGACAATGGTCAAAACACTAACGGCACTACTCATAAATGCTATTTAACTAAATCTACTGAATAAATGGTCCAATAAATAACGTCACCTTGCTGTCATTGTCAAACAATTTGAATAACGTTTTATGAGTAAGGGGGTAAATAGGGAACATTCCATTCGTGTCTTGGATACATAAAAATTTGTTCACGTGTGAGAAATCCCCAATGTCATTGTTATATTATTACCTATTTAATTCGATTCGGTCTCTCACTGAATCTACGGCAAGATTACTTTATGTCAGTTACTTTCACAGCTTGATGTCTTCGGGCACCCTCCTCTGGGGTAGTGGTTTTCACATCAATAGAATTTCTATACTGCAGAAGAGGGCTATTCGCGTAATATTATAACATAATTCCTAGAGATTCTCTGACAGATTAGTTTAAACTTTGTGTCGTCACAGTACATTGTATGAAAATGTACTGTGACGACACAAAGTTATGTATGTTCTGAGAAACATAAATAACTTTCCTAAGCACATTTAAATAAGTACAAACTTGCTGTAAGTACCTTTCACTCGGCTCAGCAAAGTAGAATATGTCCTGGATCAAAACATACATACGATACATCAAATTCCGGGAAAACATTACATCCCTTAGATTCGAACGCGGGTAAAACCGTGGGGTGGAGTCTTGTGTAGTTAACAAGAACTAGAAAATCTTTGTAGAACATAAATAAAAGTACTTTATTCAATAGAATATAGGTATTTGACGGGATTCCACTATCACGCCGCAGGTCGTGGGTTCGATTCCCACACAGGACATGCATTTGTGTGCATGAACATGTCGGTATGTCCTGAGTCTGGGTGTAATTATGTACCTATATTAAATATGTATTTACAAACAAAAAGTAGTATATGTATTATATCAGTTATCTGGTTTCCATAGTACCAGCTCTGCTTAGTTTGGGATCGGATGACCGTGTGTGAGGAATGTCCTAGGATATTCATAATTGTATGTATTTACAGGCGATTCTCTACCGACACAACCCTACATACTTAACCTTCAATATTGTGTCACCCGTCATATAATATCAATTTTAATTATCACATGAAGAACAGTCATTCAGTGGTCATGTCATTAGGGAAAATAAAAGAATTTATAAAATTATCATAATACGGTATTACGGGAACTGTAACTGCGCAACAGTGACCGTATTCCTATTAGGCACTTTCCCGTGACTAATACCATCCCAGCCTAGCTACCTAGCTTATTATAACCACATTATAACTGATGAGCATATATACTTTCCTTCCTGCCCTAAATCTAGCTCCATTCCGACTGATTTGGATGCCTCATACGGCGTATGAAGCTACATTTTGCAGCTCTGCGTTCTCCATCGTGTTTGCAATGGGAGTAAAAAACAAAATCTTTAAAAAATAATTTAAATAGACTTTCGCAGGCACATATGAAAAGTCTGACTCCAAAACCACACTAATACTCTAATATCGGTTCGGAAGGTTGCATTTGCTGAGAAGAGCCGACATTTAACTCAGCAATGACTCTTTTCAAAACAAGCTTAGATTCATTACATAATATTTACATTCCAATCGCACTGACAACAATTGCGTGCCCCGTCGTGGCGGCAAAACTACAAAGTAGACTGACTCGATATTTAATAAGTAAATAAATAGCAGACCATCTTTGGTATTCTGAAACGTTTTTGACAGCAACCGACGACGACTCCGTTGTGACGGTTAGTCCGGGAGGTAGCGTTGCAAACACAAAAGTCATAGTAAGCCGGCTGACGTTGAAATGTATAGTTGATCTTATATGACTAATAAGTGAACCGACCGTCTGCTCAAGTAAGTGCTCAAGTCTTCTACATCCGTCATCAGCCACTCCCAGTAAAAAAAAAGACATAGTACGCCGGCTCAAACTTGTTTCATAAGTATTTGACATAATACTGAGCTGAAAAAAATCGTCTGCTGTATGGTGGAGGGGGGAACACGCGTCAGCTGCTCGCATGAATTTGTAAAAAAAAAAGTTTACCCCTGCCGTAACCTTCCAATCCTAAACCCACCGCGGGTACATCGCTGATGCGTGGTTCACATATTAGTCATTCAAGATCTATTGAAAAAGATGGCCATCGATCGGCATATTAATACTACCTAAAATGCATCAGTACCTCCCGGACTATTGCATGTCGAAACAATTGAATACTTGAATAGGTCAAAAGAATTAAAATGGGCTGGAAGGTGTATTGTAAACATCAACTGCGCTCTGCGAGTGGATTTCATTTATTTTAATGATCTGAGTCGTAATCCCAAGCTAAGCAAACTTATGATATGGAAACTAGATAAAGGCTAATTTTATTTCATATTTTAGTAAAACTTTAATGTACTGAATATACCAATTTTAAAGGTTTAATATGAAGGCTATTCATTGGTTTAACTTTATCTTAATATTACGACTTAAACTTCACAAAAAGAAAGCTAGATATAGCGCCCATATTTTGAAAATATTGAAACAATTAACATTTTTTCACGAATAATGTTTAATAACATACTCGTATGTAAGTACATACTACTAAATTGACGAGGTATTTTTTTATAAGGAATAATAAAAATAAGCCAGATATCAAAGACTTCTATATAGAATTTGGAAGAATTTTAGCATTTCCAGTAAATAAAAATGCATTGACTTTGTAGTGCTGTGCACAATTTAATCAATGTTTATTTCAACAAGAATAGTTAAAGAATTACTCGCCAAAAGTCTCAACTGTTGAGCTTGACGACGTTTTTCCAAGATATCTTCATCATTGGCTGATTTAAGGATGCCCATAATATGACTTATCTGAGCTGCAGATATCTGAAATATGTATACCAACTCTGTAACCACTATAAAATTAGTATCATCATCATATTCTGTCACGAGATGTCCTCTGCTGAACTGGGCCTTTGTTTTTGACTGATTTCGACAAAGAACAGTCTTGGATTTATAATAAATAATTTGTAATAAAACATACTTACTTCAAATATCATAACATTACACAGAAACTATCATAAATGAAAGTGATCCACAAAGTGACAGGTTTTTTTTATAATGGATACATAATACGACCTTAATAGGAGCTTCCTAAAATTAAACATTAATTAATTGACCAATTGAAAAATGTAGCACCGCACTACGAATGTATAGAGAATAGACCGCGACGACGGACGTCGTCGTCGTCAGCTGTCAAAAAAGAACAGAATTGCACTACATGCCCCCACATCTTTGGTCTATTTAATGTCCCGCGCACTCTAATGACTGCCGTAGCTTTAATTCTTGGCTGACTATGCGCGGGTTCCAATAAGCCGCCATTTGTCGAATTATGCTTATACTTTAGATTTTATTAATATCTAAAAAACCCCGATTTCGTTACTGACTCTCATCAAATGATCAAAAAATTTTTTTTATATCCTGAAGTCCTAGAGTGCTGAAATTTGGTATGTAAGCTAGTATTAGTACACAAACTAAAACTTGGAACTCAACTCAACCCCCAACTCCTTAAACTAGTCATCAATCGAAGTTTGTTTGAGACTTTCGCAAATGTTGATGCTAGAGGTCTGAAAATGTATATAGGGATGCCTTGTTATAAATAATGAAATACAAATGTCAGGAATTTTAGTAAATCATCCCCCGACCCTTTAAATTAGGGGATCTGAGTTTGTATGGGTTTTCCCATACAGACTTAATTTCATGCTAGATATCTGAAAATTATAGGTATACAGACTATTCATTACAAATAAAATACACAATTCAGGTCGAAAAAAAGACATCCCTCAACCCTCTAAATTAGGGGATAAAAGTATATATGGAGCATTCGTCAGGATTCAATTACTACTTTATTATACTTACATTGCGGTTTACCACAAACGGGTGCTGAACAGCTCATTAGCGGTTAGTGATTAATTTACTTAACAGCGGAGTGACGGTGATGATATCATCATTTCAATCGGGTGAGGATGTGGTTATACGTGGACTAACCAGGGTTGGTGTGTCTTATGATGTTATTTTTTTATACTACTCAGCAATGGTGGTAGCAAACAAACATACGGCCCGCCTGATGGTAAGTGGTTAGCGTGGCCTGTAGACGCTTACAAAACATGGTACACTCACGCGCTGCCGACCCAGCTAAAATCTTTTATACCCAGAAGGGGTTTGACGAGGAAGGCATAGTGTAATTTGGTAATACACTGCTGATGCCCGCACACTACCATCAATCACATGGAGTTTTGGTGACCTTAATCACCTTAAGAAACACAACACCACATTATAATAATGTTATTTGGCTGCGATCTTCTGTAGGGCGGAGTTACTTCCGCGGTCCGTTTGAGAAGCCGTTATGCCCTCCTCATAAACATGTTCTTTATGTATGTAAACGTTTATTAGTGAAACTTTTCAAAATAATTACATAGTTAAATCTGCCAAATTTGTTAGCAGGTGAGCTCTCACATTCACTTATTACAATTAATTACATTGGTAATATAATACATACATTTTAAATATACATTATGAATAAGAATAAATAAAAATATACTGAAAAATTCTCACACACGGTTATCTGATCCCGAACAAAGCAGAGCTTGAACTATGGAATGGAAACCAGATAACTGATATTCTTCTTCTTAGTCGTGCACTCTTGGCAGAGCGGTTGTGGTCATGGTTTATCCCTTTCGTGCATGACCGCTGCATTTGCACCGGTCCTCCATTATTGTCTGTTTGTAGCGTTTCGGGATCATTCAGTTATCATACATTGCGTGGCAGATTTTATGAGGTCAAGCCACCAGGTTGGAGACCGACGACGTGAAAGAATGTGTCAGAATTTTTTTAGGATTCGTATCTGAACAATCGACGAAAATCATTGTTTAATTCAGACGTTGGAACGATGCGCAATCCAGCTTTTTCTCAGCATCCGCCTGGCTGGCTACCACCCACAAGTTGAAAATCTGTCGCCAAGCACCTTTCGGTGTGTTCCGACAGCTGCACTTGAGAGCCAGTTCCTTCCAGGCTTTGTGTGCTTACCACCTTCGGCCGCATCATCACTTACCATGGTGAGATTGCGGTCAAACACAGGCTATATAAATAGTCAAAAATAAGAAAAAAAAAACCGTCGCCAGCACCACGTTTCCAGCTTATACTTATACAAACCATACTGTTATACTGTTTTTCGTCTGTATCTATGCTTATTCTATCTTTTTTTATGTTAATTATTTTGAAAAAAAAGGCAACATGACTAGATTGTTCAAAAATATTTAAAAAATGTAACCTTGCTGAGTTTCTTCCTGGATTCTTTTTAATTGAAGGCCGAGTTTCGAACCGGTGGTAACTTCAGTAAATGTGACCTTCATAAGTGCCCTTCTGGGGCCTAAATTGAATAAATGGCTTTTGTATTTGACTTTACATACATAATTATACCCAAACTAAGGACATATAGAAAAGAATCGGAAAATTCGGAACTGAACCCACGACCTGCAGGGCTATTTTAAAACGTCGGATTCGACATCGGAAACGGATTCAAAAATTTCCGAGGCGAATTTCAGCAATTGCTATTTTAATTTCCGAAAACTTTTCGATGAATCGAATTGATATTTCCATAAAGAAACATCAAAAATATTCAAATTCGGAAAATAAAAAAGCAATTGCGGAATATCGCATCGGTAGTTTTTGAATCCGTTTCCGATATCGAATCCGAGCGTTTTAAAATAGCCCTGCTGCAGCGTGATAGGTAGGTAGAGTCTTACGAACCACGCAAGAGGATTGTAGGTAGGTACTAGAATTTTCCACATACAATAGCAAGCAATGTTATACATAACAGTGCATGTGCGCGGCGGTCATCCTGCAACCTTCTCCTGCCTTTTATGATAACAATTGCATTTTGACTCATGTTTGTGTCAAAAGATCTAGACTAAGCTGGACGGCGCCGGCGCCCGACATTGGATTATCACCATAATATGTAACCTCTATGACAACAGCCAGGGCCGTCTTAAGTCAGGCCGGGACCCTTGGGCACAAAAGCATTTAGGGCCCCGTTCGAAAGTTAAAAAGTTAATAACAAAAAGTATTGTTTAATATTAAAAACTTATCTCGTGTCCCATATACATTTTAATTAGAATGTTGAAGGTAATTCTTACTAACTACAGAAAATAGAAAAAAAAACATTCTGTAGCGAACATATCGGCCTTTCGGAGCCCCCGTGACTGTGGGGGCCCTGGGCTCGGGCCCCGTGTGCCCTTATGGTAAAGACAGATAACCAAAGATGTCCCGCAAAGATTAGTAGGTCCATTAGGTATGTATGTGCTGGTAATGCGCCGCTAGTATCCAGCTACTCCCAACAACTCTAACCACATCGCACCAAACGCAACATTACCAAAACGCATACAATAATGACGTAGGAAGAGGAACTCTAATAGTACTGTTTCCCCAGTATATAAACCCTCCTTTCTTTAACCCGTTGGTTCTCGCGAGGGACGCGCGTTCTATAATATCCAAAATTTCTAGAGTCGTAAATTGATGGCATAGTTATTTTTTTAATGTGACAGATAAGCCAATTGTTGCTGAAATGACATATATCATAATGATGAATCAACCTGTATAAACGAAAGTAGCCATGGGCAAACCACATATATATATATATCCTGGGACATTCCTCACACACGGTCATCTGATCCCAAACTAAGCAGAGCTTGTACTATGGAAACCAGATAACTGATATAATACATATACTACTTTTTGTTTGTAAATACATACTTAATATACATAATTACACCCAGACTCAGGACATACAGACATGTTCATGCACACAAATGCATGTCCTGTGTGGGAATCGAACCCACGACCTGCGGCGCGTAAGGCGAACCTTAACCAACTGCGCCAACTGGGTCGTCAAACCTCAAAGGACCGATAAACAATGGAGGAAATAGGACAAATACAGGTTGTTGTTTTGGTCAGCGACGAGCGACTCAGGGTCGATAATACAAATGATACTGGTGCTAAAAAAAATATAAAAAAAATACTTTATTTTTTTTAAATAATAATAATAATAAAAAATTAAAATTTTGAAAATCATGTAATAAGCTAAAGTGTAGACATAATACTCAACGGGAGTACGAGGGAGTAAAGGGGTGGGGCGATGGCGGCTTGTGCCTAGCTCTAGTCTGTGCACGTGCCTAGTAATCATACTTTGCGGTAATTTTATTTCAAATTGAATAAGGTATTTCTCAACATATTTACAGTATTTAATGGAATTAAGTCCATTTTTGGGGAATATATATTTTGTACTACCGCTCCTAGGTCGCTTGTCGCTGACCAAAACAACACCCAGTATATATGATGAGCTTGGTTTCCATTTTTTTTGGTGTAAGGCTTTGACCCACAGCTTTCTTCTTTTCTCATCAGCAGGAAATCAGTGTATTGCCATTGAATTATTATTGCATTGAAATGCACTACATAAAGGCATTATAATTATTGAATAAATTATTTGATAACGAATACGTAAAAAATGCATGTTTGTCAGATGGCACGATAGCCGGATAAATTGTTAGTGTGCCTCCTCGTTGTACAAAAATATAGGTACCATACCGCAGGATGTGAAAGGGTGTCAGATTCCATGGCAGCGTAGCTCCTACCTAAGTCGATCGAGTTGGTCATCGCACACCCTATTCCCAAAAGGGGTGGTGGGGAAGCAAAACTGGGGTCGTATAAACTCGCCACTTGTGAAAACAAGTGAGCCCTACCTAAGTCATCGTACACATGGCAAGTGTCGTGAACATTTGTCGCTACCAGCTGCACTTGAGAGCCAGTTGCCTTCTTAACTTTGCGTGCTGACCACCTTCGGCCAACTTGGAGGCTATAAAGGAAGCTAAAGCAATTTTTTTCGGCTCCAGAAAAATTCTAAGTCAAAGCCAATTATTCGGTTTAGGCCTTCGGAGGGAACTTATGAAGTTCAAATCTAGCGCAGTTACCAATGCTTCGGATCGGAACCTACTACCTAGTACGTACGTAATGTGTCCCTAGAGTTAATACCTACTCAAGTTAGTGTGTGAGGTGCCATAGTTTGGCACGAGCTGCCCTATAGTGATCCCATATCTTGCTATTGTTTTATGTAAGTGACCAATCAACATTCCACTCAAGCGCTTTGTCTTTAGATCTTTTGACATTCAGCTACGTATTTAATAAATAGATTACTGGAGGTGGCAAAATTACTATCGATAATAAAAACTGTACCTACATTGAAGTCGATAAAATTTTGTAAAACATTTTTTATTTTTTCTCGTTTTTTAGTGGGTTGGTTTTTAATAATCATTGAATCATATTATAATTATCATTAACTCTCCAGATGCTGTCGTGCGTGGGCAATAGTGGGCATGCTTTATAAATAGACTACCTAATTACGATACGTTGAACAAACTGATCGATGAACGCTGAACAGTTTGCCCTGTCCATTAATTTGGTAGTATTCTGACAAATTTTATTGCTCCATGGCGCTTGATTGTAAATACTCATAATATACGCACGCAATTTGCGGTTTTTCATTCAATCGCTTAGTCATTACATCATAAACATAATTATGTTATTATTATAAATGTAGCATACACATATCTATACCATAAGGACTAGAGATAATATGTGTTACGCAATAGAAGGCAAAAGTTTCTTGCCGGAGTCTAACTCCGAACCGGTGGTAAATTCAACTGTATGTACCAATTTAACGTTCATAAGTGCCTTACTAGGGCCTAAACTGAATAAATGGCTTTTTGATTTTGATTTTGAATATATTGTTATATATACAATTAATATGGATATGCCAGTTCACAATAAAAAAAAACTATTTTTCTAATGAGCTCCTTTTTTTAAACTATCCTATATGTTAGATCCCTCGAGAACACGGGTAAAACCGCGGGGCGAATACTAGTATAACATAATGGAATAACAAACACATCATCATTTAAAACCACAGCGGTGATATTGCGGTCAAACGCAGAGAAAATAAAACAATAAGTCATTGAGTTATGTTTTACCTATATCCGACTTCACACCTATAAATAACCTCTATACAGCAAGCTTGTGACTGTTATAGCACTCTAGTGCCACTTATAAGATCGATAAAAGCACTGAAGTCTAGTCTCGATTGATGAAATGGAACTTATATTTAGATTAATGATTTTGAGACCTTTCTTAAACCTATGAGGAAGTTTTTATCAATAAAGCATTGCAACGAGGATAGTAGTATTAACAATTGTATGAACTAACTGACAAACAGATGTTACGGAAAGAAGGTTGGCAGTTTTGGACCCAAAAATTCAAGGCGCCGTTCACGTGCAAGTTTCTATTAATTATAATGAAAAGTTTATAAGATCTTTATATAAAAAATATTGAGGCACTAAAAGCTGAGAATAAAAGTTATGATTTTAATAATTTATTAAAAATTAAGACATCGTGCAATTACAAAACGCAACGGGCATGACGTGCCGTCAAATAAAATCTGTCACTCCCAAGTAGAGTTGAAAACTATCGACAATTTATTTATTTATACTTATCTATAGAAGGTACTATCGATTATGTGAGAAATTGCGATGTTATTAGTTACAATAATAATTTAACGTAGTTTTTAGACTTACACTTTTTAGCATATTAGGTACCTTCTACCGATTCACGCAAAACAAATTAGTCACAGTTGCATATGCTTGCTGGCTACGTAAACTAATAAATAAATAATAATAATACTCATACTACATGGTTTAATTAAATCTCGAGGATATACATAACATCGAAGTATAATTGATGATACTAGTGATCAAGGTCCGGTAGTATCGAAAGCATAGTCTACCTATCGATATTTTCACTAGTGTCAAATGTCATTTCATTAAGTACATCGTTCGTATTCAACGGCTAACATATTTTTTTGATTTAGTGGGTAATGGACGACCTGGCTTTACCTGTTTGTACCGACTATTCAGCATACCAACTTAGATGCATCTGATTTACCTATGGATAACGTTTTGCAAGTTGCAAGTGCCTTGGATTTTGTAAACGGCTAAAAATGATAGTTGGCAATTTATGTTATATTTTGTACCTCTCATATCTTTTTTCGCCGGGCTTTTACAACAATGTATGTTGCTTTTTAGTTACTTTTATAACGCTCTACAATGATTAATAAGTTTTCAGTATGAACGGTACCTATCAATGGGTCCCAAGTAACATTTTATATTGCCTTTCTTCTTTGCTTATACATCAATCGTCACATTATGTGGATCGTTGTTGTTTTAGAAGGGAAGTCAAAACGTCTTAATCTAATGAACAAAACCTTTATTAACTTTTAGAATGAAATACATTTATTTCGGCTTACACGCACTCTAATAAATATGTGATGTCAAAAGTATTACGACTCAGTTTGTCTCTGAATTTATTTTCAGTGAATAATTAAAACCTTTTAATTGTCAAGGGGAATACCAATAAAATCTTGGGAATACCGGCATTTAATTTGTATATTGAGTTGACACTTACAGCTTACATCATCATTACGGTCGTCATTAGTGCCGATTCTGTTGTAAATCGCACTTAACCAATTTTAGTCACATCTCATCTCTTTCTTACGAAAATTATTGAAAAAGGATAGAACATATTTAAAGCTATCAAATTAGTCATTGCCGTCTTCATTTGCGGGTATTTAGACGTGTAACCACGATAGATGGCGACTAAATTTATATTGAAGAAAAGCATTGACAAGACAAATTTTCTTACATCCTTTTCTTATGTTCTTTGTTAGAAAGAGACAACAGAATCAGGGCCACTGTAATAAACTAGTTTGTACAGAACAGAATCACTAACTTGCAATAATTTCAAACTATATTTTATTTGCCCCAATTTTGAAGATCCATGATTATGCGGATTGCAAATTTTCATTACGGGCCAGTTGGAGTGGTTAACATTCCATCTATCACGCCGCAGGTAGTGGGCTCGATTCCCATCCAGGACACATGCATTTGTGTGCATGAACATGTCTGGGTTTAAGTATGTACACTTTAGAGCAATAAAATCGCACATTGACTTTTTTCAGTTAAAGCTGCTTTTTTCATGAATATTAATTAACTTTGAAAAAATTGGAATGGCAATTGAAAGATTTTTTCAGTACCTTTCTAATGATATTAAAAACCGTATACAAAATACAGAAGGGGTTTTTGTGCACAAAACCCGACATACACGTAAAATTACCAAATCAAAAAAATCAAAGATAAAATTATTGTTCAAAATGTTTATTAATAAGTGTATTCCTTCTCCTAGCCCTAATAACAGCTCTTAATCGGTTTTTCATGGACCGTACTAATTTTAAAACGAAGTCTTGAGGTAGCATTCCACTCCTCTTCAATGGCAATTTGAAGCTCTTGGAGACGCGTAGGAGCCGGACGTCTTGCCTGAACCTCTTCTTTTGAGTTTATCCCAGACAGGCTCAATCGGATAGAGTGCTACGAGGTATCTACTCCATCGCGGTAATTCCAACATCTTCCAATGTAGACGCGAACTAGGCGACATGCGGTCTGGCGTTGTCATGTATAAGGAGAAATTATTGTTTGATAAGCCACGGAAGTAGCCTCACAGCCCTTCGAGCACTTCTTAGACGTATCTTAAAACTGTCAGTCCTCTCGATATTGGGCCGGTATTCGCCCCAGTGACGAATACAATGGTGCCGATTCTATTGTAAATCGCACTTTTTTTTTATGTCAATAGGTTGACAAGCAGGCAGACGGGCCTCCTGATGGTAAGTGGTCACCGCCGCCTATGAACATTTGCAATACCAGGGGGATTACCAATGTGTTGCCGACCTTGTAGAGCTCTATTTACGCCTTTTTTGAAGAACCCCATATCGTAGCGCTGAGGGAAAACCGTAACGGGGAGCTCATTCCACATCCTAATGGTCCTAATAGTTGGAACGTCCGATTAAAACGTTGACTAAATAAGCATTGGACTAATTTGACAGAACTAAATTTCTTACATCCTTTTATTATGTACTTTGTAAGAAAGAGGTAGGCACGTGACGCCAAGTCACGGGGTCTAAAGTTCACAAATTGTAGCCACCCTATTAATAACAAATGTTTTAGTCTTTTGAGATGATCTGAGCCAACCTTGGGCTACATTGGATTCAGTCTAGAACAATTGACTATGTATTACAAGCCTTAGAGCCTTAATAACAGCGGATGCGTCTAAGCGTGCGCCGCAAAGCTAAAAGTTTTAGAACATTTTGGCTGGGCGAGGAACAAAGTCCAGTCCGTCATATGATTTCTGCCACATTACATCTCGTCACACAGATTCATAACAAACGATTTAAGATAGGTACAAAACAGAAGCTAATATTGACCATTAAGATGATGTGTCGTTAAGAAACAAACCGCAATTGAACGCATATAGAGCCACTGGTGGTCGAACATGGACTCCTCCATAATGATAAAGGAAGCGAGCGATGAACAACGCGCCCCTACATGGCGTCTCCATTGTATTTATGTAAAACTCGACTAAAATAACGCGGCGAACAATTGGCTACTTGCGAACGTCTAATTATTTTAACTTCATAATGGCATGTCTGGTCAATCACATACATTTTATAATTAGTGTAGAATTTACACGTATAGATGTCGCTACAAACATCGTTTGGACTGATTGAGAATTAATTCTTAGTCAAAACGCTACTAAATCACTTTTGATGAAGCTTTGTTGCAAGGGAATATAATTTTAGGTTTAATAATTTATTAAATTCATATGTAAAACTCGTATCTTAAATATTTGCAATTTATGTAATTTTATTTAAATCTTACGACCTTACATAGATGGCCTACGCGTCGCGCGTCAATTTACGAAATTTTTTAAAGGATAATGGGCGGTGTCGTACTTTGTGTTGTAAACCTTATCATATCAAATGAAATCTATGTCATATGAAAGGTCTCCATGAGTATTACATTTGTTAGTATGGGCATATTTAAGTATGTATCGCGTGCAAGGAAAAAGTTATAGTGGTTTAATTTATTCAACAAAATAGCTTAGATTACAATTACAGATATTAAGATACTTTTCAGTAAATAGACAGCTTTTACTCGGCGAATTTGCTCTAATATAGTAATGTCGAGTAGCAGCTATATAGTAGCTTCTTAAACATGAAACTTGGGAATCGACAACTCTATTACTGCACTCATGTGTGGTATAAACGAGAAATGGTAGCTACTATACGGCTATTGAATAAATGTACTATAAGAATATCGAGTAAACGTTTACACAACACGGTTAAAACACTTAAAGCAAAAAATGCTAAAAAATCGTAATAAAAGCTTTTACACTACATTGTGGGTACTACGTAGCAACTACTCAACATTTATTCCATCTGTAGCCGAATAACTCATTCATTTTTCAACTGTTTGATAGTTGGGGAGCTTACCCAGCAACTACATTGACGACAAGGATGTATTGAAGTAGCCTGTCTGCACTTGCTTCCCTTGGCAGTTAATTCAAGGCTCAATTCTAATTAATAATTATGCCTATAACAGGTGGAGATTTCGAGATGGCATATTAATTTATTACGAAAATTAGGTTTATCATGGCATACAGAGTCAATCAGGATGTGATAGAATAGTAGCTTGTTATTTAAGGAGCTAAAATTACCCATCATACACGAGGTAGTTCTACTTCCGAGCTTTAGAGAGGAGTAAATAGAAACAGAGTAATAATGGGATTTTAGCGCCGTGTGTAACATTCTATTTTTCACTACGATTGCGAGAAAATAAAATCAACCAATACAATTTTTTTTTTCTCTTTCTCTTCCATCTGTACATTATGTTCCTTCTCACTATATGATGACATGTTCACTATTGTAAAATAAATTACGGTCACCAACTCAATTTGCACTTATTCTAAAGATATCACGCCAATGCCTTTTATTTGATTTCTTCTATAGCCGTAACGCAATGCATTAGGTCTGTTTTCCGTAGTCATTTGTTGAATGGATATAAATAAAAGAAACTGAAAAGAAAGCGGATAAATTTATTTTGGATGACGAGGATTATTTTTCAGTGGGTCCGATGGAAGAAACAACTTTTATTGGACTTGCTGAACGATAAGTAATAGTGCTAAGTTTCAAATTTATAAACCCAAGGAATGAGATTTTTCAAGAGAAAAAGAGCGCGACGGACTGAGCGAGCGTTGGAACATGACGTCACACGCATCGAGTACCGAGCGGTTGAATCGCGCGTCGCGCGCTCATTTAAAAATTCTATATCTCGGAATGTAATTTTCGTATTGAAATAATTCTTTCACATATATTTTTTATTTTCTACAGAAAATACGATGAGCTAACATTCAGAATTAGTGAAAATTCTTCATTGTTGATGAACAATAGCTAGAGTATTTTGGGAATTGTCTCAATTAACCGTGGGGTAAGATGCAACTTAAAATCAGTATTTTTAGAATTGAATAACATAATAATAATTCTTTGGATTAGTTTAGGACTTAATGTATGGAATTCTTATCTTATTTCAACAAAAGTATATAGTAAATGCTACGCTCTACCTCTCTTACACAAAAACAAAAAAAAAATACAAATGTGGTCATTGTTCTTTAAAATTAAATTCTTTCAACAGTGTCATCTGTTGTCATTTACTGAAAAACAAACATTGCTGTAGTCACTTACAAACCCAGAATAGGAATTAGTACCCCAATCTCGCCACCGGCGCTGTACTTGCGCGAGTTATGGTGGTAACTTTTGAAGTATGGGCGCTGTCTCTCTGTTGTACGTAGTATTTATATACTCTGAGATAATGGTATTGATTGTTTGTAATTTATACCTAGGTAGGTACTTCGAATTCTATGGAGTTCTTGGTCGTTGAGTGAACTGCGAAATAATTAATTGCATACTTAAAAACCCTAGCGTTCCATGGAGGGTCGCAGGGCTACCGCGCCGCGCTCTGTCAGGGACTGAAATAAAACGATCGTAGAAAAGAGTCATAACTAAAAAATTATGTTTTATGTATAAAATAATTATTATAAGTAGGTAAGTGTATTATTTCTTTTTTATTATTTGTTCTTTATTTTTAAGTGCAAGATGAAAATATTCAAACTGTAGGGTACAATCACTTTTACTATTATCAAAATGGGGAACCGCCGAAGGCCAAAAAAACTGACCTAGACCATAATTATTCTGTGCCTAGACTTCTTGCCGGAGTCTTCTCAGTTTAAGTGTATTCCAAACCGGTGGCAAATTCAACTGTATGTACCAATGTAACGTTTATAAGTGCCTTATTAGGGCCTAAACTGAATAAATGACTTTTTGATTTTGATTTTGAGACTACCACGCTGCAGGTTGTGGGTTTGATTCCCACTCAGATTTTTTCAATCCCAATTTTTTTTATGACACACAGTTATAGTACTCTATCACATTCATAATTGACTAATTTATCAGATTGAGTGTTCTATAATCACATAGCTAAACCTAAGTCCAATGGTAGAGTAGGTAGAGGTACTACAGTACAGGCCAGAATTACACCTGCATCTAGGTAACGTGCGCCACTTTATAACCGAGAAGATTATCTAGCTCTTTGTGAGATTACATTATTTAATACTGCTATACAATGTCCACTGATATAGGTACATACATTCACAACCCAGGTAATAATTCTAATTATAGCCTATTCTGTCAATTAACATGCTCGCTGTGCACACATTGTTATAAATACGCATTTTTAATTTTATCTTGTTGTCGCCCAAAATATGACAACATAAAGGGCATTGTGTTCTAACTTCTCAATGAAGTTGTGATAAGGTTCATATACGATTAGAGTCGTAGGTATGGACGGCATATTACGACAATTATTTTTATCATGTGGACTGTTTATACAAAACAAATCACTGCAAGCGCCACTGATAACAGCTTTATCAAGCTATCGTGCCTAAAAGCGCAGGCGGAATTCCGCGCCACTTCGACCGTGTGGAGTGGCTTGATGCGGGAGGAAAGAAACTTGATGGAATGATCTTGATGCCAAAGAAAGCGTGAGCGCAAATTCTGTCAATACTCTCGCATCATACCACCTTTCAGTCTGAAAAAAGGGCTGGTGGTCCGGGGGAGTCCGAGTCTCTTGTTTGACGACCAAAAGAGTAAAGCGTAGGAGGGTATACGGGATCCTCTTACCTGGCCTCCCCTATGTTCAGCAGTGCATGACCCTTAGCCTGAATATGATGTAAAATGACTGCAGATGCGAAGTGAGTGTTACGTTGTTGAACTACGACGAAGCATATGCAAAACGTGTCTGCTTCAGTTGTCAACTGTGCTGTTGCATAGTACGTTTAAATGGTCAAGGTAAGAACCCAAGGAGGTGACATAAAGATGCTCTCATATAAATATACTCAGTTGCTCTTAATCGCAGTCCTTTTTGTAACGCAAACATGCTATTAATTAAAATAGATAAACTCGTCCAACGATTAGTAATTTACTTTTGATGAATATCTAAATAGCACTGCAGCAGTACCTACAGGGTATACGAATAAATAAGACACTTTTTCTCTATTTGAGTTTCAGCAGGTTACACATTGCCTCCCCTTCGGTTTCTCTCGCGGTCTCGGAATAAAAGCCTATTTCCATTTCTACGTTATAGATTCCCGCATGTCAAGTTTGTACACAACAAATATGTACAAAATACAATCTATATATAGAAAATTTCCTCAAGCCTGCCGCTGCTTCCGATTAACGGCAGGATTCCCAGAAGGCTGGCAGCGTTTCCTCTTTGGATAGCCAAGCTGACGCATTGGCGGAAAAAGCTCCCCGCCTGCTTTTATCATGATTGGTGCCGTTAAGATGTCGAGCAAGAGGTAACAAAAAAGTTTACATTCGCATTTTATCATATTAGGAATGGAGTAGGATAATCTGGTTAGACCACAATCTTACAGCAGAAGCGAGAAAAAGGAAAGCCCAAAATTCCATACAATGAATAAAAAGGAGCTGCCAGAAAACTCAGGTTAGTGTATGGCGGAAATTCAACTCGAGGGTAAAACCGAGGATTGAAGGGAACATAATAAATTAGTAATGGAACAGAACAATAATTCACTAAGCCTTAAAAGTTTTGACCTGTAATACAATTGAATCCTTTCGATCGCGGTTACAAATATAACAATGAAAACAATTGTTATTACCTATACCTAGGACGAAGCGCTCGTGGTGTACCATGATTAGCCGTTCTTAATCGATCGGCAAAGTTAAGCTACCACCATCGTGGTCGGTACCTGGATGGGTGACCGCCTAGTTATTTCAAATCGAGCGTTTCCGTGCTTCGGAAGGCACGTAAAGCCGTTGGTCACGGTTATCACTTAATTGTGATAGTCGCTAGTTGGATGCCTCCTAGGCGGCTTGAAAAATTCCATCAGTAGGTTGACCACTAGCCTACCTCCACCGATCCGCAGTGGGCACGCGTGGTGTAGTATTGCCCATTCCCTTTCACCCTCATTTGTGTGCAGGAGGCCTGTTCTCAGCAGTGGGACATTATAGGCTGATGATGATGATATCTAGGAAGTGGTAAGTAGATCAAAAGAATAAAATAATATCCTCATCAAATAATTATGTATTAAAATTGTAAAATAATGTTGGTATAAGATTAAATTAATTGAAGACAATAAAAATAATTCGGTAAAAACAAATAAAGTTACCATGATAGACAAAAACTTACCATAATCATCAAATCAAATCATCAATTATTGAGTGGTCACACGAGCCATCATATATAGGCATGCAAAAATTTAAAAATACTTTAAATTGAATAACAATAAAAGAAATATGAGAATTAATGTTATTGCTCTACATTATTTTGTAATACATAAATCTAATTTTCATTGTCGTCATAGTTGATTATTCATAATAAAGTGAGGATACCTAATGCTCCCGGTGACATCATTAAAGGTCCCATTTCCCTATCCCTAGTGTAGGTATTCATTTGAACTGTCACCTAGCACTAGCACTTCTATGTACTTTATTATATTAGTGATGGTGGAGCGGGATCATTGAGCAGAAACGTTTGCACTTTGCGTTTAGTAGTCGCCACGGAATTCGTGAAGAGACGCGTGCGGTGCGTGCCGCGCGTAGCCGGGGCTGGCTGAATACATCGCGAACTTAAGCTCGCAATACATCGCGACATTTAAAAAATAAAACATTTTATTTCATAAACTGAAAAGTTGACTGTGGACGACGTAGTTCAGTGTATGATTTCATAATTTGTATGGTAAGTTTTTGTGTATTCTGTAACTTTATTTGTTTTCACCGCATATTTATTGTCTTCAATTAATTTAATCTTATACGTTATTTCATAATTTGTGATACATAATTATTTGGTAGGGATATTTAATCGTTTGATTTGTATATTTAACTTTTTGTAATAATATAAATTGTTTAAATGCACTCGAAATCGTATCAGAGTATATATACAGAGAGTATATTAACCTAGTAAGTTCAAAAAACAAAGAATACCTACCTCATAGGTATACCGGCAAAAGTTTTTGCAGTATTTCTATCTTCCAACTTTAGTTATTTAAGATAGTTTTATAAGCGGAAATCTATTTTTTTCCCATATCAGACCTCCACTAGGATATTACATTGTATATTTATATTTTTTTTTTATTTACTTTCTTGTTATGATTAAGGTTGATACCTTTCATCATTAAAGTTTTGTACTAATTACACAAAATTTATATCAAGCTTACTTAGTAAATACAGCAATACGTTTTAAGCTATGATAGCTCAGTAGTAGAGACGTCGAATGCCGTGACGAAGGTTCCGGGTTCGAATCCAACAATGAGCTTGAGCTTTCAGTGAAGGAAATCTTCTGGAACATCATAGCACGGTGGTAGGGCACTTCGAAGTACTATCCTGCTTGATAGCTAGCTTGATAGCTAGATTCTTGTAAAACTATCGCCAATCACTTAGCGGTGTGGTCCGACAGCTGCACTTCAGAGCCAGTTCCTTCTTGGCTTTGTGTGCACCTTCATTATTTACCATAGTGAGATTGTAGTCAAACAAATGTCCATTCATAATAATAAAAACGTGCATACAAAAACACGTCTAAAAAGTAAACAGTAGTCTAAATAGAAGAGTTTCAATAAAAGCTCGCTCGAAACCAAACTATCGATGAATGCCTTTCCCGCTTAGCCTCAGAAATATCTCCTTTATTATTTTACTAGGTAGATTCAGCAGCAGTAGATAAATTATATAGGTATATGCCTCTAACAGCACAACAATAACACACATTGTAAATCCTTGCCCAGTGCAAGTTTTTTTTTATGCGACGAAGTAGGTAAGCATACCTACGTAACTTTGACATTCACAATAATCGTCGATAAGTAAAATAATATATGTTTGCTTTCATAAAGAAAATTCCGATGCGTTTTTTATCAAAAGTATTTTCATACCGATGAGGCCCTCCCCTTCCACACCCAAAATCAAAATATTATTTTCAAAGTTGTTATTTGGTCATAAATTCTTATCAATTACATTAATAAAATAGGTAATATAATATACTTACAAATTACATTTAAACATGATAATACAAGTGCCGAGGAAAACCCGGTTCATAAGTGTAGCAAATTATATTGGTATTCCCGATTTATTTTTATTGCAATGTGATATTAAATTACAACAATATTGTTGCATAATTGTCTATCATGCCGAGATGCCCATGCGTCATCGATAAATACCTACAGGGTTAACCCGTTGGTGCTCGCGAGAGACGCGCGTCCGATGACATTGTTATTTTTTTAACCGTGATAAGGGTAGCCAAATTTTCAGAGGTTATTTTAGTCATTCTGAAATCGCGCCAAATTCAAACATTTCATACTAAAGATCAACGCTTCCTCATTATCCTGGATGCGACCTCCTTGAATCTTGAATAGAATTTCAAATGCTCTCGCCACACGTTCGGGGATGAATAACTGAATAAAACAACACTTCTATTTGTAACGTCATGTAAAAAGATTTGTTTACATGAATTTTAAGATGATCCAGCTCAAAACCTAAACACGAATAGTTCATAACTTCTCAATTATCTCACGCTACGACCTAAAGATAATACGGATTTTCCCAAACAATCCATCAACCCACAATAATAATACAAATAGATTCAAAGAACTTGTAAGCTTTTTTAGGCGATGATAGCTCAGTGGTAGTGACGTCGGATACCGAGATGAAGGTCTCGGGTTCGAATCCTACAATGAGCTTGAGCTTTCGGTGACGGAAAACATCGTGAGGAAACCATAGCACGGTGGTAGGGTACTTTGTAGTACCTGCCTGGCTGGCTACCACCCTCAAGTTGAAAATCTGTCGCCAAGCACCTTTCGGTGTGTTCCGACAGCTGCACTTGAGAGCCAGTTCCTTCTAGGCTTTGTGTGTGCACCACCTTCGGCCGCATCATCACTTACCCCCTACATGACACAAACGGAGTCCTTACAACCAGGCTCCTACTTTCCAAAATATATCCTTGCCAATATGCGATCGGCTTGATCTCCTAGGCATAACATTAACAGCCAAAATAAACTTTGGCTGTTCTATTGAGTCGAAGGCAGAAACAGCTGCCAGAAAGCTGGGTATCCTCTCTAAGGTCAAGCGGTACTTCACGCCTGGGCAGTTGCTCCAACTTTATAAAGCACAAGTCCGGTCATGCATGGAGTACTGCTGCCATCTTTGGGATGGATCAGCTAAGTACCAGCTTGAGGCCCTCGACTCAATAGACCGCCGAGCCAGGAGACTAATTGGAGATGAGTCTTTAATTAAGGCGAAACTCACGAGCCTTGACCATCGAAGGAAAGTTGCTTGCTTATCGGTTTTCTACAGGATATATTTTGGAGAGTGTGCGCAGGAATTGTTCAACCTTATTCCACCATCCCCATTTTTACACCGAACCACAAGACGCCGGGAAAATTTTCACCCGTACGTTGTTGACATACCGAATATACGGACACAGCGTTTTGCATCCTCATTTATAATGCGGACAGCAAGGGAGTGGAACTTGCTTCCGGCGTCTGTGTTTCCTGACGCTTATAATCTAGGTACTTTCAAGGCCAGAGTGAATAGGTTTCTTCTGGGTAAGCGTGTTTCATCTTAGGCTTCGTCATCGCCCCTTATGGGCGGGTCAGTCGCCAAACGCAAGCCCATTTAATTTAAAAAAAAAAAAAAAAAAAAAAAAAAAACCATGGTGAGATTGCGGTCAAACACAGGCCTATAAACAATAATAAAAAAAAAGCTCTTTATGCGGTAGACTCATAAATAATATTTGCTGAACACATTAATGCAACAAATATTGATCATGTATTTTCATCAAAACTTATTGAACGTAAATCCCTTAGGCCAGGGTTTCTCAAAGTGGAGTACGCATACCCCTAGAAGAATGTTAGTTGATCGTAGGGAGTACGCGAGAAGTCTTTCGTTATGGAAGTTGACATGAATTGACTGAAATTGCTCTTTAAATTTGCACAATTTACAATTCATAAAATTAACGATTTATTTCCAATTCCAATTCAAGTCCATTAATATATTACTAGCACCGGCTCGCGGCTTCGCCCGCGTGGCCTACAGGAAACAAATGACATATTTTTCTACAACAATAAAAGAAAACAAAACAACTTCATCCCACTTCGAGGGTGGAATTATTTAAAACGCTGAGACACGTATATATTAATTTTCAATCTTCAGCCTAAACCCAAAATTTGAAGATCCTAACTTCGAAACTGACGGACTTTCATACAAACTTTCATCCCCTATTTTACCCCCTTAGGAGTGGAATTTCGAAAAACCCTTTCTTAGTGGATACTTAATCTTCACAAAGAATATACCCTCTAAATTTCATGTCTCTAGGACCAGCGGTTTAGGCTGTGCGTTGATATATCAGTCAGTCAGTCAGTCAGGACTTTGAATTTTATATATATAGATTAATATAATTCCTATTTTATTTATATCCTGCCTGTTTTTATTTTTTATTGGGGGAGGCAGCCACCTAAAATCTGTAATAGGGGTTCGTAGTGCTATTATATGTTGGAGAACTCTCATTTGAAATGATAAAACATTCCACTTCGTCATAATACTATTATAAAATTCTGTGAAAAAAATATTCTTAGTTTTATAGAAAAATGGTTATCAAATAAGACAATGATCGTTCGAGGTCAGAGGCCAAACAGTAATAAAATAATTTAATTATTAACCGTACAGCGGAAATGATCAACAAAAATATTCAATCATCATAGCGGTACAGTAAGATATTTTTTTTTTATAATTTTGACCATTATCTAAGTACATATAAAAACATGATGTTAGATATTTCTTATGATTTTTCTGATTGTACTAAAATGATTGCTTATTTGCGTGACAACGACAACTAAAATTACCTTATAAAATATAAAATAAATAATGATAGAGAATAAGTTCATCAGTATTGATTTTCCTCCTATACACAGATACAGTAGATCCCTAATAGAATATTTTTTAATACGATAGTATTCTGGCAGCTTCTGACTAATAACTACCTCACAACAATACCTTATGAGGTAACCACACTGGTAGCAATGATGTGACTGTGGCGGTGGCGGTAGACCGAAAAGACTGATGACTTGCAAGTATTCGCAACTTGTTGATGATTGTTTTTGTTAACTAGCAAGCCTATAGACCATATGATGTGAAGTAGGTTTTTTGAATGCCAGCGTAATTTATCAGACATTACGAAACAAATACCATAGGTAGCAACGAGAAGGGAATTGTTCAACCTTATTCCACCATCCCCATTTTTACACCGAACCACAAGACGCCGGGAAAATTTTCACCCGTACGTTGTTGACATACCGAATATACGGACACAGCGTTTTGCATCCTCATTTATAATGCGGACAGCAAGGGAGTGGAACTTGCTTCCGGCGTCTGTGTTTCCTGACGCTTACAATCTTATACTTTCAAGGCCAGAGTGAATAGGTTTTTTCTGGGTAAGCGTGTTTCATCTTAGGCTTCGTTATCGCCCCTTATGGGCGGGTCAGTGGCCAAACGCAAGCCCATTTAATAAAAAATAAATAAATAAAAAAAAACCTTTGTTGGTTAAACGCTCATAGCAGTCACATGACATAAATTTACCAATATTTAAATATTTTAGTGTATAAGTAATGGTTTTGAAACTACTATTAATTCGATTTCCTACAAATAGATCAGAAGAAAAGATCGGTTGCCAGAACTTATAGGGGAGGGGGGAAAGGTCGGTAACGCGTGAGCGATAATACTTCGTGTGTTGCAAGCGTCCATATGGCTGCGGTAACCGCTTACCATCGGGCGGGCCGTATGCTTGCTTGCAGACTTGGTTGTATAAAAAAATAAAATATAAAGATGAAAGAAATCTGTAAGCCGAATTGCCGAAAATAAAATAACCCTCACACAACTCTCTGTTTAGATAACATTAAAAATTGGACATCACACTGTTAATTGCAATTGAATTTGTATATTCACCGAATCGTTATACTTCTCTTTTGACGTTCGAATTGACAATTCTCTAAAAATCATTTTGGCAGCACAATCTCACTATCCTTGGAAATGGTCAGCAGTAAACTCACATTTCGCCGAAGATATTGTATGTCTCTATTGTATGACATGTGGTGAGCATTATCTCCTTTAGTCGGATACATAACAATGATCGAAATGATCATGTCAATACGTACGACTGCGCATCTTGCCGAAACCAAGAACTCAGGTGTCTACCCAACCGCAGAGACAGTGGTAGTGACGTCGGATACCGAGACGAAGGTCCCGGGTTCGAATCTTACAATGAGCTTGAGCTTTCGGTGAAGGAAAATATCGTGAGGAAACCATAGCACGGTGGTGGGGTACTTTGTAGTACCCGCCTGGCTGGCTACAACCCTCAAATTGAAAATTTGTCGCCAAGCACCATTTGGTGTATTCCGACAGCTGCACATGAGAGCCAGCTCCTTCTAGGCTTAGTGTGCTTACCACTTTCGGCCGCATCATCACTTACCATGGTGAGATTGCGGTTAAACCTTGGCCAAACACAGACAGTAAAAAAAAGAGACAGTATAATCACTATTAGAAACACTGGCTAGGTAGGACTCGCGGTTTCCCGAGACCCCCATGTTACCGGGGTAAAATTTTGAAAAACTTCCTTATTATGTGCCTATTCTATTAAGTATGTATCTGGTAATCAAATTTCAATAATTACATTGATAAGTCTAAGGCTTGTATTGCGGCTTTTGCTGAGCTAACATCTATCAGTAAGTTCCTCTCTCCTTCGATATAGAAGTCCAATGGTAGTATACAAGGGGTATTAAATTAGTGAAATGCTCTCTTTATTTTGTGACAAGCGAGACGTCTTATCGGCGCCACTCTCTGATAAGCTGATGATCAGTGATGAGGAGAATTAGGCCTAATGTTTGGGTACGCGTTTGAATTTTATATATTAGGGCTAATTATATTTTTACAAGATATACACTCTATCTTTCATAAACATGGTCATTATTGGACCATTACAAAAAGTAAATTAGCTATTTGGGAACTTCGATGAATTTGATAACGGTATTATTTAAAAGCAAGTAAGATGTATATGTCACCGTATTTTTGTAAAAACCGTCGGTTTATAATCTACCCAGCGAGATTGTAAACTCCCCGATAAATTGTGAACTCTACCATACAGTTTACAATATTACGTATTCATTTCCGATTGTTTATAATCTATCCATGTCAAACCGTCATATTGCAAACGAACCTGCACTTGCCGACAGGGTTCACAATCTGTCCGATTTTATCACTCGTAATATTGTGAACCGTCTCTGATTGATCAGTCTTGGCGGTAGATCGTTTTGTACAATACTAGAATCAATATCCGACATTTTTAATTGGATATAGTTTCATAAATATAATAAAAACACTTTACTTACACGAGAAATTGTATTAAAATATGAAAAGTATAACTCAGGTTATGTTCGGCTACTAACAGTTATTTTTCACAGAAACTTGACTTATTATTTGAATCCTAGTTTATTTTCACAAATAATTGTAACTTTATGATAACGTTCACTTATTTTACATAAAATCTATTAAAAACCCAGAAAATATGTTTGTTTACGTTCGGTGATAACAACTAGTGACAGCTAGGTAAAGATGGCGGCGCGGGACACATGACGTTGAACCAATCAGCGCGCAAAGAGCATTCCGTCGGGTTCTAGTATGATGCCAGTTCACAATATAACGGATTGTTGCGGATAGATTATAAACTATCTGAAATGAATACGTAATATTGTAAGCAGTATGGTACAGTTCACAATGTAGCGGGGAGTTTATAATCTCGCTAGGTAAATTATAAACTAACGGTTTTCACAAAAATACGGTGACATATATAATATTATAAGATATGTAAAAAAGTTTATAGTGCAGCGATTGTTTTAACTTATTCTACGTAATTAAATTGCTGAGTTTCTTGCCGGATTCTTCTCAGTTGAAGGCCGAGTTCCGAACCGGTGGTAACTTCAGTTTTGACCTTCATAAGTGCCTTTCTGGGGCCTAAATTGAATAAATGGCTTTGACTTTGACTTTGACTTTGATTGGTGGCTATGAAAAAGAAATGCATAATCAGGTTACTCAATCTACATATGGGCAATTTCCAATGTCTATACCACACTGTCCAACCAGGGCCGGCTTTACCTATAGTGTGAATACTCTTGAATGAAATCGAATTATTACCTCCTGAATTGTGTCCTGTACTAACGCATCTTTTCCCGCTCTCCTATACCAAAATGGAAGTCCCATCTTTGTGGAAGACTGCCTACAAAGTGCCCAAAAAGGCGTCAGATAAGACCCGGCGAATCACAGGCTAATAGCCGTGACCTCCCTTCTCTCCTAAGTGATAGAGCAAGTGATCAACAGTAATCAACACCCAACTATTGAGATACCTAGAAGATCACGATTTGTTGAGCGACCGTACGGTTTCCGCCACAGTCGCTCGGCTGGTGACCTAATGTATCTCACACACCGTTGCCTTTGGTCACTCGCCATTGGCAGTGAGCCTAGATGTGGCGAAGGTTTTTAATGCACCCGATTTTCCGATCACTGGTGAAAATATAACTAGTATTCCATTTCGGCCCGGGCGCTACATGGGCTAGAGCCGGCCCTGTGTCCAACAGTAGACAACTAACTCACACACAACTACTCGTACTTAGAAATACTAATAAATCATGATATCTTGTCTACTCAGTAAATAGCTCCTCTGTTTTGACATCGTAATACTGTCCAAAGTAATTTCAACTATAATTTCAAGGAGGATTAATTGATATTGATTATAGCCTTACAAGAACGGCTATTCCATAAATAATTATATTCGGCTTAATATCTAGATAGAAAGATAAGAGTCCTATATCGCTATTACAGGTTCGCTTAAATATATTTATTAACATACCAGTATTACATCGAGATACAATGTTAATTAAACTAGAGCAATAATAAGAAATAATAGTACTAGATAATAGATGCGGTATCTTTGGAAAAGACACACTAAGGGATCCAAACAAATTGCCTATTCGTCTGTTATTTTGAATATTGGTTCTGATTCGGTTGTAAATCGCACTAATCTAGTTTTTTTTTTACCGTATATAGGCCTGTGTTTGACCGAAATCTCCCCATGGTAAGTGATCATGTGGCCGAAGGTGGTAAGCACACAAGGCCTAGAAGGAACTGGCTCTCACGGCAGCTGTCGGAACACACCGATAGTTGCTTGGCGACAGCATTTCAACATGAGAGTGGTGGTCAGTCACGTGGGTGCTACGCCATAGAACGGTGGTAGCTACCCTACCAATGGTTTCCTCACGATGTTTCCCCTCACCGTAAGCTCAAGCTCATTGTAGGAGCCTACTGAGTTTCTTGCCGGAGTCTTCTCAGTTTAAGTGTATTCCGAACCGGTGGTAAATTCAACTGTATGTACCAATTTAACGTTCATAAGTGCCTTACTAGGGCCTAAACTGATCATTGACTTTTTGATTTTGATTTAGACCCCGGGACCTTCGTCTCGGCATTCGACGTCACTACCAATGAGCTATAATAGCCTGAAATCACATCACATATCTCTTTCTTACAAACATTATTGAAAAGGATAGAAAACATTGAAAGCTGTCAAATTAGTATTTTCTACGCTACGCTATTACCATTTACGGGAAATAGTAGCTACGTGCGCGTGCGTAACTAATTTTGACGGCGACTAAATTCACGTTAAACTTTCTTAAACTTTTCTTTAGAAGGAGATATATATAACGAGACTTATGAGACTAAATTAATTTAGCTTGTAAACAAATAATCAGCACCATTAACTACTGCTTCATTATAGGTTTTATAATTAGGTATTTAATCAACTTATTTTCTGGTGTGTTCAGATACAGTATAATTATCTACACCTTACATAGATACATATTAAATAACGTAAACCTTTTAATTTAATTAACAAACCGATGGCTCGTTTTTATATATCTATCATTTTAATATAGTTAAATAAGATAATATAGTAATACTCAGCTTGAGACAGTGCAGGCGGTCAGTCGATAACGAGATGTGAGGTTCCATATTAATTTCATGCCCCCGCAGCGTATGTGGTAGGCATCAGTGAAATTCTATCTCTCGTCATCAACCATGCAGACTCCATATATTTATATTAATACAACTAATACTCATCTTATATTTTTTACAGATGTTACATGGACCTTGAAAATGCGATGTATCTGCAGTGTCTAAGAATACTAATCAGCGCAACTTTGCACATCGAAAATCGAACATTCCGAACGAGGCGACACATGACTGCAAATCACCTATAATTATCTGAGAACTTTATAAAAAATCTATCAATATGTTAAATAATACGACCGAGACCATCTTGGAGCACATGTTTCATAATGGAACAAACGGGACGACAGGTGTCGCGGCGCGCACGCAGAGCCCAATGTTCGGGGTGATCATTAAGATAGTGTATGCTATAGGAATCATTGGGAATGCGACTGCCATCATAGCTCTGCGGCGAGGAGAGAGGCGTGTCAGGAACAGGAAGCATCTGCTGCTGCTCACGAGCTTGGCCGCTAATGACCTCGTTGCTCTGGTGGGTGAATACAAACATATATCCAAAGCGTGTCCAACTAGCAACCTCATCGTGGTAAGTGATGATGTGGCTGAAGGTGGTAAGCACATGAAGCCAGAAGCAAATATTATTTTTGCTTTTGTATAGGGAATTCTTCTATCTGAAGAGTGAATGAAAGGGCAGGCCTTGCACAAACTGTCGCCTCTAGAGATAGGTGACAGATTAAATTCTACTCAAGTGACTAGTGGACAAGTAAGTAGTATCAACATCATTCCTATTAAATCAGCTAAACTTTATGTAATAATTCTACTAAACGAACTATCTTGGTCACTTTTGATACCTCAAATATATCCCAAAAAAAAACAAACATAGTGCAGGCAAGGAGAAACAAACTCTAGTCAAATATGGTTGCTTAGCTTTGCTCTAGTTTAAAATTATAAATTCTCAGACCGCACCAGCATCTGAAACATGTCGTACCCTCAGATGGGAATGCTGTGCCTGATGCTGGTGAGCGACCACGTGCCGGGCGTGAAGGACACGCGCGCGGTTTGCGCGGCGCGCGTGGTGCTGCGCGTGTTCGGCATCGGCAGCGTGTGCATCGCCGTCACCATGGCGCTCGAGCGGTACCTCGCGCTCACCAGGCCCTTCTTGTACCAGAAGGTTGGTACCTTAACCTTTATTAATCCTTAGAACCTAGTAACTCGTTCGCATTTGACTTATTTCTTAGCTTATTTATGTCCCCTGGCACTCACTAATTATGAAAGACTTTCGTCTCGCGATTTAATCCATGTTTCCGGGATAAAAATTAGCCTATGTCACTCCCTGGCCTACAATGCAAAAAATCACACCTATCTATTGCTCCAGTTTCGGGAAAGTTCGGAACGGAATGTTTTGTTTTCATAAATGCAAGTTGACCCTATTATTGTTTTCCTGTAAGCTACTGAGCTAACCGCTTTACTCAATGACGTAATGCAACCGCAAGAAATAGATAACTTGTAGTTCGACTCAAAATGATGATTTGTAAAAACTTCCAACATCTAAACAAGCAGCATGCTCTGATGGCCGTTTTGACAGCCCTTATATACCTACCTGAGCCAAAAACAGACACACATAGTGAGACAAGGGGAGACCCTCGTGTCAAAACGGCCATCATAGCGTGCCGCAAGTTTAGTTTGGGCTTAGTGCGAGTTTTTAACCGATTGGCATTGGCTTAGCGGCAATTGGCGGCGCCTGCTGGGCTATTGCGTATCTTTGGTGGTAATCGTAACGAACACCATTAATTTTTTCATCCAATGACGCGTACGCGTTATGACGCGACGATGACCATTCGTGGGCGCTGATTGGATGAAATTTATTAATGGTGTTCGTTACGATTACCATCAAAGTTACGCGGTAGAGCCCCTGGTCCTGCGTCATACAAATTAGAGTTAACGTTAACGCGATCCAATAGGTTAAAAAACTCACACTAGGCCCTCTGGACCTGTTTTGTACGTCATCACAAATATGCTGCAGGAATTTATGGATCCCGTAGCAATGCTGTGTGAACTAACTAGAAGATCGGCTGTAAACATAATAAATAATAATGTAATATCAATGATCCTTGACTAACGTAACAGTTTCATGGCCTAAATATTACTAGACAAGGTTGCCCTGTTTTCTGCGGCAGTTCTACGTCACACCACATCATACTGAACTGAAATACTAGAATTTTATGTGTTTTCTTATGAGAGTTGTGAATGCAATCCCATTTATATCAGCGAGAGTGCCTACAACACAAGCGTCTCTCGTTTTAAAATCTAAACTCCTCGGTTTGGTTTGCAAAGTTGTTTGCGTGTTGTAAAACTACGTACGGCATTTAATTCACATAGTTCATTGTTTTCATTCAAAGATTCCATTGCATGCTTAGTAAGTACGCTTCATTCCGAGCCTAGCATTCCGGATTCCCTCTCGTTGCAAACTCGTGCGCTGGCATAGCGTAGTGGTCACATGTATGAGTTGTGGATCAAAACGTGTTACCTATTTGTCTATTTTGAATCATGGTGAGGAAATTTATGAGGAAAACATCAGAAAATCACATTTATTAATACCTAAATATTACTTTTTATGTTTACTAATAGGTAATAAATGTGTTCTCGTAGGTTCGTCTGTTATTTCGAGCCCGAAAAAAAAAATCAGTAAACATTAAAAGATGTGTGTCACAAAGATTTCCACAAGTGAGTATAAATTATGAATGTTTTCTTTCCAAACAAAATATGAAAACACATAGGTACATAAAACCATACACGTTTCAGAGCCACGATATAGATCATTTCATATGTTGTTTGACATTGCGTTACCCTCCCGCTAACATTTCTCCGTCCACTCCCGACCCGTGTCAGAATTATTGACACCGACAATCGAATGCTCATCTTTGAACCAATAAAATATAATATTTTTAGCGTATAAGAGTTTTCAAACGCATCAGCTGCCGCGAGCTTATCATTTCTACATTCCGGAGATTTAGAGATTTGTCTGTGTGTTTAGCTGTCTGCAGCGGCCAATTATCCCTGACGTCAAATGTGATTATTGACTGTTAACCCTTTATCCTTGTTTATCCCATTTCATACAACTAATATGCCTCTTAATTACGCCGACTTGAATGATTGGATTTTGATGAAATTGTCACACAGATAAATCTTGGAATGAATCTTAACATACCTTTCATAAAAAGACCTTCTGTGGGTAAAATTGTGGTGGGAAAATCACTTGAATGTCCCACAGTAATTATGTAAAAGTATTTAATTCAGGCTATAGTCATGGCTATACACTGAAAAAAATTATCTACAAAACTAGTAATGTAAGTTGACGTTTTGCTGTCGGGAAACTAACTTTAGTTGTCGGGAAACTAACTTTAGTTACATTTAATCAAATAATTTAGTAACGAACAAAAACTAGTTTTGTTACTGTTAAGTTCGCAAGTCACTTTGTTTAGGTTATTGTTCGTCAAATTTTGTGTTACTGTTAAATAAAATTTTGTAATCACTTGTAGTCCATTTTTTTCAGTGTAGTATGAAAAATTGTAAAGAAAATTTCAATGATTGTAACTCATTCACACTATCACTATAAATAGACATAGTACTTACAGGAAAAGTATTGAATATCATGACTAAGTTCTATAGAATTCAAGCTGATTAACATTGAAAGGTATAGCTTACACGACAATTTTGTCGCGGAATTTTTTCTAACAGCCAATTGTAAGTAATTGCAATAGTCTATTAGAATTGCTTAGACAATAGTTTAATTATTTAGAAGTACAGGTTGGTTTTATTGTTGATAGACATGCGCTGGCGATGCGTAGAGCCCTTATCAGACGATCGCTAGTCGCCAAAAGCAGATATTGCACATTGTTCAGAACCTACCACACGCTACACTATGACATCAAATAAACATAATTGCTACATTAAAGCTATAACTCCATGTTATTGTTAGCTATTTTTAGTTTCCGAGGAAAACTAACTTTTATTTATATGTACTTATTTTTAGTTCTGCAAAGTGAAAACGGAATATCAATTGTAGATCTTACAACGTTTTATACTACCACTGTAATACAATATAATTATAATCTATTGCTGTAAAGTATCGTAATCCTCTCTACTCTTATAATCATCATGTAATGCTAATAAAAATGTCCAACCTGTTAATGGACCTTTAGTCTAGATACCTGTGTTCCATATCTCGTTTCCGAGATTTTTTTATCCTTTCATATTACTTCACGGCAATTGAATGCAGATTTTTTATCGCCGGATTCATCCATGAAGAAATATGATTTTAGGTTAGCAAGAGTAGTTTCTCAAGGCAGTATAGTGTTCATTTCAGAAACACTAAAGGTATTTTGATCGATAAGCGGGTCATTCACTCACAGATCGCTAATCCGAACCGCGTCTGATGCAGCGGCAAAACAAATCATAAACGACTCGCGCGCAGATTCCACGACGGCTCAAGTGTTTTGATTGTTCGAGAACTATAACTATAGAATACGCACATAAAAATATTTTTTACTTATAATAAAAGTTATTGTTCAATATCGAAGGCTTATATTTTTGGCGAGCGAACATTAAAAAGCTTCGTGTCGTATTTTCCCCATTTTGCAAAGTAAACAACGAATAGTTAATCGATGTTGAAGCTTAAGAATGTTACCGTTTTCGCTGTAGGAAAAACCATCCAACTGCGAGTTTGACTCACGCACGGAGGGTTCCGCACGATAGTAATCAAACCAACTTAACACTTTAAGAGTGCGTATAAAGCAAAATAACAATCTTAAAATTGAAATTTACCCAAGTAAATAAGTATTTAAATGAAAAAATATTTATATATGGGTATTTTCATTATATACGCGAGGGTTCTATCTGAACAAAAACATAAAGGAATGAAAATTCCTCGATAGAAAAAAATCACAAAGATACCTCTAATAATAATGAATTTTCGTTTATATTCATTCATGGTGTATCTATTTAAGACAAAAAATCGATAAATAATATCACTAACATATGTATAGGTCATATGTTAGTGATATTATAGGGGCTGCTACTAACGATTTTTTAAAATATTCTATACTTTACGAGTTATTTAGATAAGAAGCGCTTAGTTGATTTTTGTCCCGCGAAACACGCTATCTCCGTCTCATGCCACGCGAAGATTAGACATAAGTTTGTTTCATCTGATATTGCCATATTTTTCTGGCTTTGTACGCACTCTTAACGAACACAATACCATTTTCAAAAATGTGTGATTATTGCATGGAAATTTTCCATAGGGGGACGTCTGGGGACAGATTGTCTGTTGTCTGTCATATGTCTATTACTACGTTTTGAAAGTATGTGTTGCGGTTGCAGCTGTAACTGCCAGACACGTAACCGTCTGTAGACGAATTGTTATAATAAAGGGAGTATTAAGATGTGTTGCAGTAGTTTTTTTTTTAAATAATATTCAGATTCAGATTCAGATTATTTATTTTATAAGAACATGGTATTTCGCAGTTGTTATGAGTATAATAATTATAATGTCCAACATATCCTGCCACTGGGGGCGTACAAAAATATAACATACATTTAAATAAAATTACAATTTCACAATCATTAATATTACATTCTTAAATAATTTGTCGTAAAATATTATATTTATCAAAAACTATACATGTCAATGTTACGATTAAAATAATTAGTATATATCGATTACATGTGATTAAATCTAGACTTACTTGTGTTAAAAAAATCATTAATACAATAGAAACACTTTATTGCCAACCAGTCTTGAAAGCTGTGACAAAATCTTGAGTATGGTAAATCAAGGAGTTCAGGAGGAATAGAATTATATATTTTTGATGCCATATAAACACAATTCTTTCTAAATAATTCTAATTTCGGGTGTGGCATCATGAGCGGCAAATGGGTTGTAGTGCGCTTTGAGCTATTGTCTCTCAATTCAAAATAACTGAGATGCTGTTTCACAAATTTAGCTATTTCAAATATATAAATACAAGGAACTGTCAATAGCTTATGTTTTATAAAAATTGGACGACACGAATCAGACCACTGTAATCCCCATATAAGCACGGATGCATTTCTTCTGGGCAATAAACACACGCTGTACCTCTGATCCATTTCCCCATAGAACAATGCCATACCGAATGGCCGAGATGACATAAGCATGGTATGCCATAAGTGACGTTTCGGTACTTGCTATTGTTTTAACCCTTTTTAGGGCAAATACGAATTTATTTATATTAGTACATAATTTATTTATATGATATTTCCATGTCAGATGTTCATCAATTATTATTCCTAGAAAATTTGTTTGAATAACATGGTCTATATTTTCACCCTTGTGCGAGATGCGAGATTAAGATTAATTTTCCTGCCTCTATGTGTATTAAAATGTATTAGTTTTGTTTTGTTTATGTTGATTTTTATTAGATAGAGTATTTAAATGGTCTTGCGTTTGGCCTCTGACCCGTCCATAAGGGACAATAACGAAGCTTAAGATGGAACACGCCTACCCAGAATGAACCTACTCACTCTGCTTTGAAAGTCCGAGTCAGGAAACACAGACGCCGCCCGGTAGCAAGTTCCACTCCCTTGCTGTCCGCTTCATAAATTAGGATGCAAACGCTGTGTCCGTATTTTCGGTATGTCAACAACATACGGGTGAAACTTTTCTTGTGGTTCGGTGTAAGAATGGGGATGGATGGAAGTATGTATTTGTTGTTTAATAGCAGGATATAAATAATAGTAAATTCAGCTTACGAGCGTTTTCGAAATAGAGCCCTAGAAATCGAAAATATTTCGAGGTTTCTAGTACGTGTTTACTAACAGAGTTTGTTTTGGTTATTCTTTTGGTACGGAACCCTAAACACAAACTACCTTACTTAACCATAAATCTTCTGACCCAGTTTATATTGCAAATAATATCCGATACTAATTTTATATGATTTAGGTCGCTATTTAAATTAGCATTATAGCTTTAGATAATGTACAGTAGTAATAACAATACTATATCTATGATTATAACCAATATTTCATTATAAAATGTTGATTGAAACAGTACTTTCATTGTAAGATACGTGTTTACTGTCGGCGGGTCGCGCTCGGTCGTCCTCTCGAGTCTTGTGTCTTGATTCGAACAGCCGGCCTCTTGATTCAATCACACAGTGGACTGACAGAGTCATTGTTCAATCAACCAACACGACTACATTACATGTGCTCCGTAAAATGTACACTTGGATAATTTTACAATCATCATAACATAACTTAAATATTGTTTTGAGGAAACCCTCCAAATGCAATTGTGTAGGTTGAAACCGGGTGGTCCACTAAGACTGTCCGTGTCTTGTATTATTTTAATAATCGTCCCAGCTTGTATTGTCCTGGTATCTCCAAAACAATTAAATACACGTTTTATTGCAACTTTGACGGTTCATTAAACATTTTATTATTGATCTTATCCCTTGAGCTAAACGATAAAAACCTGATTTTAGTAGGCAAAAATGAACAATGCAAAATAGAGTGTTCATCACACGGGCGGGTCGAATATAAAGAAAGCCATGATCTGAGGCTAACATTTCAGTGTTTTTTCTCATTAGTCGTAGGCATTTCAAAGTCTTTCTTCTCATAAGTTAGAAGTTCTGAGAGCGCACTAGATGAAAAAGCTAACCATGTGAAAACGACAAAAAAGTACCTACCTAAGTAGTAAACAAATATCACCACGCAGGTGCGTTGGTTTGGTCACTGGAATAATTTCAGTGACCGCAGAGAGCAAGCCGCGCGGCGATTGCGGGCGGCGCGGGCGCAGTTTGTTTGGGCTTTGTTATCGAGTGTGTGCACGGCTTCCGGTGTGCAATTACACTTACTTGTGTCACTTCCTCACTGGTCCGTGCCCTAAATTAGTTTAGTTTACTAATCGAAGGAAAGGAAGCCGAAACATTCAAGTCCACTGTGCCAAATATGTTAGGTATATTGTTTGCTTGTCCCAAATTGTCCCTAAATGACACATAACAGTTATTAAGGTCTAATTCGGCTCAAATTACCGACGTTTCATGGATATGTCATTTGACCATAGTGAACAAATAGACACTGGCACAATTTGTACCAGTATGGCGACCCTTCAGGGGTCTAATTACGTAATGACGAAAATGAAAATGATGGTCATACATAGCGCTGGTACCGGCGGCCAAATCGCGTGGGCGGTAATCGAACGTGTCGGATAAATTACGAGTATCGAACTATTTCTTCCACAATTTTTTTGTATTTTCCGATAGTCGATGGAAAAAAATAGGCAGTTGCGCGTATTGTTAGTTATTATATATTTTTATAGGTCTAAAATTGGACTTGAGGTAGTTGATATACCCAAGGCACATCATTCGCTGCTCAATCAAACTGATCTTTATAGATTTTGACAGTGCAGGGCTGACTGAATAACATAATTATAACATACTTGCATCATAGTTAGGAACTTTGTATTTGTTTACATAGTTGTGTTATAAATCTATTTATACTTACTTCATTCAATAATACGTAACTACGTCAAATAATACGGAAATTCGTGTTGTTTTTCACACTGGTAAGACGTAGTTGTCGATACAACTGGTAACCCAATTCCATTAATCTCGCTTGTAGTCCAGTCCAGAGATGACAGTTAGCAGAAATGGCGATCACGCACGTATTGCACATCTGCATTGTAAAAATATGTATTTACTCATATTGAGCGATTGAACAAACGCCTCACGAAGAAAATTTTAATGTTTAAATGCTCTCGTACTTAGGTAAATACGTCCGATAGGCTTGACTTATACAGTACCCTTAAAAGAAGGCTCTATATTTGTATCACAGCGCACCCTAAGTAGTTCCCATTGACTCTGTAAAAGTCATCAATCATATTATTTACCATTCTACATAATACTTTGCGGGCTGCAGGCCCGTGTTGCACAAATGCAAATAAACGGGTATGCGCATGTAAGCGGCCAATAGTGTGAGGTCATAATTGCGACCGCGCCGTAGCTAAAATGTGTACACCAGTGCCTGCCTAGAGCCACAGGAATTAAGGTCATATACAATAACCAGTTTCCATAGGGATTTTCCAACTTTCAATTTCTTAATGAAGAGGAGGAAGACCCAAGAAATTGTTTCCTTCATCGACAACTTTTCGATCAATTTATAGCACAACTGATGTTTCGAAATGAGGAAATGTTTATTAATTTTTCGACCGTCCGTCATATATGTCTCCAAAAGTTCGCTGTTTTACAACGCTATTAGTCAGGTCAAAAGGTTCTTATAAATCACCATAAGACTATGCACGCATGAACCACCAGTATGACTTATACTATAACATATATGTTTATTTGTTTGCAGCAAGTGACTTACTATGTGATTCGCACGGCTCTGCTGGGCTCTTGGTTCTTCGCGGCGGTGCTGACGTGCGCGCCCATGTTCGGCCTCGGCCTCTACTACGATGGGACAAAATGCGTCAGATACAGAAATGCTGAGAAACCCTCCGATTTTGCCTATGCTGTAATATACGTAATTTTCGGTAAGTATTTTTATAATTCTGCCTTAGCAGCATCCAAAAGGGTATAAAACGACATCCGATATATCTGTTAATTATTCTCCTGTCCTGTTTCCAATAATTTGGGGTCGCCGCAAAAAGTACGCTTCATCCATTCGGCTCTTCTATCCGTCATACCACCATTCACTCCTTTCTTACCAATATCATCTTTCCAAAATTTCTCTTTCTATCTCTTTTTCAGTTTTCCTCTTCCCGTACATCTATTCACTTTCTAATTCATGACTCTTCCGATATTACTTATAATCAGGTGACAATATCACCGACTTTCTAGTATTGAGTACCTCTTCAATTTAATCTTCGTCTATCGAATTGCATTGCATCTTGGCAAAGTGCCGAACAACTCTATTCAACGCTTGCTGCATGCTGGGGTGTGCCTAATCGATTATTTCTTAATATGGGTATGCTAGACACATCGCTGCTTTGATGATATAGATACAGTATTTCATACAGATGAGCATCAGCAGAACATGTCTTGCAACTTAATTGCAAATCCAGATAACTAAATAATCCATATGATAGATATGATCCCAGTAATAACATAACATTAACGCTTGATAAACTATTATTAGGTCGCAGGACTGATTTACACGGTGTAAAAAATCTATCATTTCCAATGATCAGGTACTATGCTATGCCTGGTCCTCGTATATTGCAACCTGGCTGTGATACGAGCACTGTACGCCATCACGGCGCCGCGGCCGGGCGGTGGCGGGCCGCCTATCGTGAGACGCGTCTCCAAGACGAGCTGCAGACAGCGCAGCCTCAACTCCGGCAACAACCTGCAAGCGCTGCATCACAACGCTGCCACCGCTGAAGAGGTCGCCTTCAGTAGACTGATGGCCACGCTCTCTGTACTCTTCATGATATGCTGGTTGCCGCAAATGGTGAGTACAACACGCAGATGTAAATATTTCAATAGGTATGATTAGTAATTCTAAGATCGTAAGCTTTATTGCCATCTCCATCACCGAGTTGATATAATATTGACATTAGAATAGATGAATCCTGACGGCTATCATTAAATTAAATCAATTTAGCTCCTGACGCCATGCGAGTACTTATGACTCGAACCACGTTTACAATGGATTAGTATCGGCGGCAAAGGGTGTCCAATGCACATTTATATTCAACTAATGTATAAGTGATGCTAATGATCAGCGATGCAAAACAGGAGTTCCTCGTGTTCCACGACCTTGTCTAGAGTTTAAGGATACAATTGTAGCAAAATGACTCATTTTACTACATTGTTGATCGATATTTCATTATGAATGCCGAACTAGAGTTCTATATTTAGTACTTTTAGTGTTGTTGGAGTGAAAGCATTTAATGAAATTGGAAGATGTGGTTACAATAAGTTGAAACACTATAGGCGTCGTACATGTAGGATGTGTACATTTAGGGATTTTCTAGTATTCTGATTGGCATCCTTACAAAATATGAACAAACCGAAAATTTGATTAGCATAAAATTTATCATCGTGCCATCAATATTCTACTCATTGTCGAGTGAATTGAACATTGTACGATACGTTAGCATCGCCAGCTATTCTTATTGTTGCAACTTCCATCCGACACATGTCTTTATATGGATATGTTTTATTACTATCGTACTCTATTACTTTATGAGGTTCACAATTTACTCTTACTCAGCTTAAATTAACGTCACTGAAAACTTTAATGATAATTATATGCCTGCTGTAAGCATGATGAGATTCATCTGTTCTGTTCTGTACCTAAGTGTTGTTCTCATGCATTAGTATTCTATTTCTCTCTTGACACCAACTAAAACGCTTTCCATCAATTTTAAGTTATCGATACCTTATCCGTCAAGTGTTGTTTATGAACGGAACCAGAAGACAATCCCGACACGGCTTTACAATTTACGATTGTCCACCGAGGTACAACGGCCTACATTTGTATGCAGGTGGTGTGGTGACGCGATGATCGGCAAAAATATTTCATTGTTTCTTTATTGGTATTCGAATAAAAGTAGAATTTTATTCATATGAGCCACGACATTCCCGGCGGATTGTCCCTGGTATTTGTCGTCAATATTGTTACTTGTTTTATGGACATTTTATGGTATTTATATCGCAATATAATGTGATAGCTAATAATAAGGTATCGACTATCTACCAAGTTAATTGCTTAACAATTTTTTCATTTCGAACACCTACCTAGTACCTACTGATTAACTATTGATAGGTGTCTTCATCCAGTCATCTCTTGTCCTAGCTACTGTTAATTTGTCAATTACCTTTATTACTTATTGGAAAGGTGCTTATCTTAATTGAAATAACATTAAAACATTATCTGAATGTATCAAAGAAACATAACCATGTGGGGGTGAGTTGCACTTGATGAGTGAGCTCAAGTAATTGCTCAATTAAAGCGGATGGATGGTTATTGGCATTATTGACAGGGTTCACAGGGTGCGGTGCGGTGCGGGTGTTGTATGTAGGCTTTGTCTAATAGAGCTAAGTATTGATGATATTTGTATTACTCGTAGGTATTACTTGTACCTACAATGTCTGGTCTAGTCTTGGAAAATATTTAGGTGTATACGCGTAGGGTTGCCAGGTGTCCGGCTTTTTCAACTCTCTGCTGGAAGACGCACCCCACTGTTACTTATTTGCGACAAGGATGGTACGTTTGATGAATGAATGGAAAAGAATGTTAGAACGATGAATGTAATGTAATTACTCGTAGGTATTACTTGTACCTACAATCTCTGGTCTAGTCTTGGGAAATATTTAGGTGTATGGTGTATACGCGTAGGGTTGCCAGGTGTCCGGCTTTTTCAACTCTCTGCTGGAAGACGCACCCCACTGTGACTTATTTGCGACAAGGATGGTACGTTTGATGAATGAATGGAAAAGAATGTTAGAACGATGAATGTAATGTAATAATATTTTAATGTGATAATGTTTTTTTTTTGTGTTTTTTCGTTTTGGCTGTTTAATAATGCTGTTAAGCTGCAATAACAAATAAATAATAAATGTTTGGCTTTTTACGTTCGTGTCCGGCCAAAAATTTACGCATCCGGCCTGTCCGGCTTTTGTTAGGCTTTTTGTCTGGCTGTCCAAGACTTAATGTTTCATAATCAATGAGAATAACTGATAATTGATTAATTTATGTGAGATAAGCTTGTTAATTACGTGATTAATGAGTAAATAATAAACAATTTAATTGTGTTTTCTTTATTATGTATGAAATATTCGAGCATTCGAGAATAAGTCGAGCTTTAAAAATGGTATGTTCGGCGCAAAGTCTGGCTTACGTATTTTAGGGGCTGGCAATCCTTTTCCCGCGATTTGGTATTTCCAGTTTTAGGATATCATCAAAACTTTAAAAACAATTTATGTATTTAAACACGAATTATTTGTTTTATGATAAAAATGGGTCGTGAAAATAGCTATTTATTAACTACTTAATTGCACAGCGGGTGTCACGTTAGCCAACACATTGTTTCACGTTGCGCAGTTTAAAGTTAACTATTTAATTCTTCAATTTATTTTATAACAGTGAATATCATAGATACCTAGATGCATAGAAATACAAGTACATTGTATTTCTATGCCTAGATGCAATGGTTCACGATAACAAACCTAGCTCCTGTAGGTAGGTACCTAATTACATAATAGATAATACGAAATAAGCTAGGTACCTACCTACCTATGTCGATGCCGCGCTGCCGGGAGTCAAAAGTTGTGTGACACCCACCAGCGATTTTCGCCCACTTTTTTGTTGGTTGAGATCCATAAAATGATATTAGTAGGTATAATACTTGCTACTTGGCTTTCTAGATTACATTAGAATTAACATTTAGGTTTTAGAATAAAGTCGTTTTGCAACGAGTTTTGGACGAATCGTTTTTCAGGTGACATCAGCGTTGTACCTGGCCTTCGACGGCGAGAAGGAAAGGAAGTTGATCCCGCTGGCCATGCTGTCGGACATGCTGATGTTGCTCAACTACGTGCTGGACCCCGTCCTGTACGTGCTCATGCGCCAGCGGCGGCGGCTCTCGCTCACCGGCCTCTGCCATTCCATCGCGCACTGCTTCAAGCGGGTATGTACCTAACGTTTGTTTCACTTTTACAGGATTGCCTCGATCGTTAAGTTTAAGCTTAAGCTGGCATCCAAAAAGCTTGGAGTGCTCAACAGAGCGAGGTAGATCGGGGCAAAGGCTGCAACTTTATAAATTAAATTAAATTAAATTGTAATTAATGTATGTTATAGGTATTATTGTGATCTTTATGAAAATTTGTACGCTTGATAAAGGCATAAAATAGTGAGACTAACATTATACATTGTAACATCTTCATTGACCTATTTTAACAAATATATAATTTTGAATTTGAATTTGAATTGCAAGTCTGGCCTCATATGGAGTACTGTTGTCATCTGTGGGCGGGGGCACTTGGATACCAGCTTGGTCCTTTAGACTCGGTTCAGCGACGTGCTGCTAGAATAGTCGACGATCCCGAGCTCACAAACGGTTTAGTGCCCCTCAGTCTGAGGAGAGACATTGCCTCTTTATGTGTGTTCTACCGCTTGTGCAACGGGGAGTGTTCCAAGGAATTGTTCGACTTAATGCCCACGGCTACCTTCCACCATCGCAACTCTCGTCATCGACGGGGAGTCCATCATTACACATTGAAACCAGAATTGTTTCGAACTGTGCGGACTCAAAGGAGTTTTCTTCCGCGGACGCTCAGATTGTGGAATGAGCTCCCGCCGTGGTTTTCCCTTTGGAGTACAGTATGGGGTTCTTCAAGAAGGGTGTGAAGAGGTTTCTTCAGAGTCGGCAACGCACGAGTGATACCCCTGGTGTTGAAAGCGTCCATAGGCTATGGTAACCGTTTACCATCAGGCGGACCGATGACTTCGTCGTATAAAAAAAAACCTAAAATCTCACGTTCGATTGTCTTATATTTGAGCAAATGTTTGCAAGCTTATGTTTGATTATGTACTTAACTTGCAGAGTCACAAGACATCGCGGGAGTCCGTGTCGATGAAGACGACGTCGGCGTCGTGCTGCCCGCAGGACACGTCGGTGATGGCGAGCGACAGCTCGGCCGAGCTGCGCCCGCTGCGCGCGCTCTCCATGACGCCCTCCGCCGCGCCCGCCCTCACCCCCGCACCACCGCTCATCAACATAAACCACTGACACTCACTTCACTTATAAATGCAAAAACTGCTGTGCTGTGTTAATTTCCCGCGTTTTTTCGTGTAATCGACTGTAGACCAAAGAGGACACTTTTTTTAAATCATCGCTTTATTTTGTTTAAACATGGAACACTTTTATTTTGTAGTAGGTACCTAGTGGATTTTTATTTGTGGACAAGTGATGTTGAAAAAGCATAACATTATTTAGTGATATGAAAATAATGGCGTGCTATGTGTTACACGACGTGTTAGTTTGCAGTAGGTACCTAAGTAGATTTTTAACTGCAATTGTACTATGTATATATTACTAATAAAAGTAGATAAGTACAGTCGCGAACTTTAGTCCCATTTCCTCCTAATTAAACTATTAAAATAAACAAAAATCCCGTCTGCGTAGGTAATCCTAACTTCCTAACTAATATTATAAATGCGAAAGTGAGTTTGTTTGTTACGCCTTCACGCGCCTCAACTAAACTGATTATCATGAATTGGGGAAATTTGGCATGCAGATAGCCTAAGGTATGGAGAAGGAAGGCTTCTTTTTATCCCACGAACGCGGGTGAAACCGCGGGGGACAGCTAGTATAAACTATAACAAAAAAAAGAGAAAAACAAGCTCTTTAATCTAGAGAATTTCGAATATACTTACCATAAGTTTTATAAGGTATTGCCTTAGGGCAGTGTTTTTCAATCTTATTGATTTCCTGACCCCCTTACAGGTTGAAAAATTCTGGCGACCCCCTTGTCAGACTGACAAAGAATTTATAAAATTAAAAGACCTAATGTATTTGTTTATTTTGATACCTTTACTTATTAGTCTGCAAGAAGCCGCGAGAGATTTGCAGCTTAGTAAGAGGTAAGTTGGACGCCCGCTTGCGCGAAGTCTACCCCCCTAGGGGTCGCGACCCATAGATTGAAAACACTGCCTTAGAGCAGGCGGGGCGCGGGGCCAAACAATAACCTAACTATATTTGGTAGTGGTAATGTGTTTTTTTTGTAATGTTTGTGTGTTCCCGACTGGTATATTCAATCAATATTAATAGGTAATATTCGATACCTGAGAGTAGTTGGCGTTTTAGTAATACTTATACCTACGTAGTATTTATTATTAACTCTGTGACAATCCAACATTACGTACCATTTCACACGCTTGCTTTATTACTATATTATACCTTAAAGAGGTCAAAATTAAAGTTCACGACTATATTAATGACTAGATGAAAATTTTTAATAGGGGTTAGGGGCACCCCAGAATAGTCTGGTGCTCACCCCAGGATGTGAATTATTTTTTTAAAGTTATTTCCACAGATTCAAGTGATCACACATAAAGTTGGCATTTTTACTGATGTAATTTTAACTCTAAGCGTACTTACCTAAGCATGTCTGAAGTAGGTTCGTATCTTATCTACCGCATAAACAGAATAAAAACTGATATTTGGAATTTATTTTAAGGAATAGGTAAAAATAAATTACAAGTTCATCGTTATGTAAAAACTTGCGTAATTGAATCGCTTATCTACTTATTATTATACTAGCAGCGAATCCCGGCGTTGCTCGGGTTAAAATACATCGCATGTTTAATGGTATAAAAAATATATAAGGATACATTTTTTAACATATTATAGATTTCTATTTTCGATATTGAGAGACTTTCCAGAACATTCAAATAGTTTGTTCTTTTTTTTACTCGACTGCAATCACAATTGAACTGACGAAAAGTCACTGAATTTCGATTTATATACCGAAATTTCCAGTACCAGATCACTCTAGAATATTTAGATGTACATCACTTCGATTTGGTTTTTATAGATCAATAATAACACTCGTACACATTTTGGAACTTTCCAGACCAATCCAAAAATCCTCGATCATAATAAATTGCACTCATTTATGAACTTCCCAGATAATTCGGAAAATGTCTAGAACGTTCTCGAACATTCTAACTCGATAATAACAGTTTTCGGACATTTTGGAACTTTCTAGATGAAGCCAGAAATTTGTAGAACTTTCTCAAACATTCTATATCGATTATAATAGTTTGCATTCATTCTAGAATTTTCTAGATCATTCCAGATATTTGTTGAACTTTCTAGAACACTCCAGATAAATTATAACAGTTTTACTAATTTTGGAACTTTCTAGATCATTCAAGAAATTTCTCGAACATTCTAAATCGATCATAATCAATTGCACTAATTTTGTAACTTTCCAGATCATTCGGAAAATTTCTAGAACGTTCTTGAACATTCTAACTCGATAATAACAGTTTTGGACATTTTGGAACTTTCTAGATGAAGCCAGATCAATTATAACCGTTTTACTCATTTTGGAACTTTCTAGATCATTCAAGAAATTTCTCGAACATTCTAAATCGATCATAATAAATTGCACTCATTTTGGAACTTTCCAGATCATTCTGGAAATTTCTAGAACGTTCTCGAACATTCTAACTCGATAATAACAGTTTTGGACATTTTGGAACTTTCTAGATGAAGCCAGAAATTTGTAGAACTTTCTCAAAACATGCTATATCGATTATAATAGTTTGCATTCACTCTAGAATTTTCTAGATCATTCCAGATATTTGTTGAACTTTCTAGAACATTCCAGATCGATTATAACCGTTTTACACATTTTGGAACTTTCCATTCCAGAAATTTTGAGATCTTGCCAGAAGTCCTCATGCGTTAGAAAAGGACAGCAATATATGTTTTAACATTTTCGCCACCCACAACCACCCCCTTCCACCCAACGCGACCAAACTCCCTTACTACCACCTGGAGACCAAGGGGTATTTACCACCCCAACGGGAAGTTGTTTGGGGTTGGTGGTGATTGAGAAAACTGCGTATTTACGTACCCACAAAAGCATTCTATATATATTATTAGATTTATTTTAAATTTAGTTTAATTTTAGTATGCATCGTTTGTATTTTAGAATACCTACTCATTTATGATGAAACCACTGATAATATTATAATAATATTTATCTTAAGAGTTTCCTAAATCTCAAATATTTAAAATGAATAATTTGTAAATACTTATCGAGAATCCATTATACTCTACGTCAAAACTAATTGAGTTTGTTTTAATTAATTTATCTCTATCTATATACAGCCCACGTAAAAAATGTTCAGTATAAGATATTCTATGGCCGTACGAAAATGGGGAAAATATGAAGAATGATATGTGAAGAATGACATATATGCTGCTATCCCCCTTATTCATAATAAAGATAACAAACGTTGATTAGCTAAAATTCCGAAGTCTTTATCTGACAGGTGACATTTGGTGATCTAAAGAGTGAGACGGGGCACACTAATTACACTGATTTAGTTAAGACTTTTTGGCGGGAACTTGCAGAGTGACGTAGCATTTTCATTTTTATTTTCATAAATTCGTGTATTTTTAGTTTTATTGCATATTATCGGTGGTATTTTATTCAATAAAGATCAATATATGTGCACCAGTGAAGTGAAATGAAATGAATATGTGTATCGTGACTTTACAAGTTGTCTCAAAGAGTCCGTGAAAAGTTTTAGTACAATGACCACCATTTTACTAAAATATGACTGGACGGTGACTGAACATGCAGACTATGTGAAAGTGAATGTGCGGACTATATTATAGTGATATTATAAATAAAATGTATGCGACTGAAGGACTTAGTATCCATGGTCAAGAACAAAGGGGTACGAACTTTTTTGTATGGGAGCTGGCATAGCCATCCGCCGCCATTTTGATTTTTTTTCAATGTGGCGGCGCACGGTGTAAGTGGTATATTTGGGTAGAGGACACTTATACAAACAAAAAATGTTAATCAATATGGTGACCTAAAGTGTCACGATTCCGAGATATTTAGAGGTAAAGATCGCCATATGAGAATAACGACAATCATTAAAAATGAACTTATTACGTGTTTATATGCATTAGATTGTATTCAAATAATAGTTCCCAGGTTGATTTAACTTTTTATTAGAATATAGCAAAACAATTGGTTACCTACTAAACCGCATCGCTATATTCGCAATGAAACACAATGTTGTCAAGTTGCTCGGATCGTAGTGGTTAACTTGTTTTTCATGTCTCCGTTATTAAACAAAAATGACAATACTTGTCTTAAAATATAATGTTACCGAGATTTTGGAATATCGATGTATAAATAATATGAGAAGAATGACAATAGTTTAAAGTTGATTAAGTACTCGTACAATTTATGTTATTGCTTTTAAGCAATAAACTGTGGTCAACTAATTATTGCATCACGGTTTTAAAAATAAAATTATACACATAGTAGAAACAAGCCGTGACCTCAAACTTTTAAATAAAATAATTTTTTTAAACTACTTAGGTAGCAAACAAACATATACGGCACGCCTAAGCGGTAAGCGCTTACCGTAGCCCATGGACGCTTGCAACACCAGGGGTATCACTCGCGCGTTGCCGACCCTACAGAAATATCTTCACACCTTTTTTAAGGAACCCCACGCTCCGTTGGGAAAACCACGGCGGGAGCTCATTCCATAGTCTGAGCGTCCGCGGAAGAAAGCTCCTGTCAGACCGCATAGTTCGAAACTATTTTGGTTCCAATATGTGAGGATGGACTCCCCGTCAATGGCGAGACTTGCGATGGTAGAAGGTAGCTTTGGGCATCAGGTTAAACAATTCTACAGAACACTGTCCGTTGTACAAGCGGTAGAACACACATAAGGAGGCAAAATCTCTCCTCAGATTGAGGGGCCCTAAGCCGCTTGTGAGCTGGGGACCGTCGACAATTCTCATAGCACGTCGCTGAACCGAGTCTAAAGGCCCAAACTGGTATCCAGGAAAGAGCAGTACCCCATGTAAGGCCGGACTTGCAACTTGTAAAGTTGCAGCATTTGCCCCGATGTTAAGTACTGCGTCGCTCTGTTGAGCACTTCCAGTTTTTTGGAAGCTAGCTTAACCTTGTCTTCTAGACGGCCTATTGACGTCGTTAGAAATGTCGATGCCGAGGATCCCGATGCTTTCACTGATGTTCGTGTTCTGGAATTGTGAAGTCACAGCAAATGGGGTTTTCTTAGCGGTGAACGACTTGAGTCTTAGTGGAGTTGAAATGGACTAGGTTTAGTCGACCGTAATCGGAGACACTAGTTAGTGTGCTGTCGATTTCAGAATATTTGCAATGAGCGTCCTCTGTACAATGAATGCCGTCAATATCCAGCATTTCATTGATATGCAGCAGGAACAGTGTTTGGGACAGTACAGACCCTTGCGGCACGCCAGCATTTATGTCTCTCAGCTCGTATGTATGCATCTGCTGGACAAAAAATTGGCGACCCATTTGCATAGTCCCTCGGGAAACCCATATGCTGGTAACTTCGTTAGAAGACCCCAGTGTCAGACCCGATCGAACGCCTTCGCCACCTTGACTCTCGATAGCGAGTGACCACTCGACTGGTGACCTTCTAGTGTATACATAGACACATCACATAGAGATACACTAGAAGGTCACCAGCCAAGGGACTATGGTGGAAGCCATATTGTCGGTCACTCAAAAAATCGTAATCCTCTAGGTATCTCAAGAGCTGCGTGTTGATCACTCGCTACATGACATTGGAGAGAATGGGAGGAATGGGAGGTGGGGCAAACGATAGGCCTGTAATTCGTCGGGTCTGATCTATCGCCCTTTTTGGGCATTGTGTGCACGTGAGCAGTCTTTGATGAAGACGGGACTTTCATTTAGGTAGAAGTTTTATTAGGTCGGGTCGGGCCGGCCGCGGGACCGGGTTTTTTTATTTATTTTCAACACACTCACTCGTAAAATAACATTTATTGCACCGCTTTTAGTATCTTAATGCAGCTTATTACCCATTTGTGCTTTTTACTTTACATTACCGCACAGTTTTATGAAGGTATAATCCCGATTATGATAAGTTTGTACCTCACTGCAAGTGATATGTGTAGACTAAGCATTCTTAATTTAAACGGATAAAATAGTTTGACAGCTCACCGCTGTCAAAAAAACCTTGCGTGACAGATTTGTAAACGTTATCATTGTGTTGATTTGATTATTATCAAAAAATCTACTTAAAAAAATTCGTCTGTTTTTTTCCTCGCAAGTGTGTTGAAAAACGTCGTATGACACGCGTGTGCATTGATTATTACACTCTCGGCTCACTTATTGCTTTCGCCTACGGCTCACGCGCTTAATACGCCTCGAGTATTAATAACCAACTTTGCACACATGTATCATAATGTACTATTACGTCGCTATTGCAATTTTGGCGCCCAGGGAGCATTACTTAGCGATCTTTAGTTCCAATTAACTTGGTAACATGAGATTTTAGGACAAGTATTGTCATTTTTGTTTGTATAATAATGACAAGATGGAAAACAAGTCATGATCCGAGCTACTTTGACAACATTGTGGTTCATAGCGAATATTAAGATGCTGTTTAGTAGGTAAGTAATTAAAAATATTGTTTTTCGTGCTCCTAGTTTAACTCTCTATTAAAAAATCGATAAATCAACCTTGGAAGTATTATTTGAATACAATCGAATGCATATAAATACGTAATAAGTTAATTTTTAATGATTGCCGTAATTCTCATATGGCGATCTTTATCTCCAAATATCTCGGAAACGTGACACTTTAGGCCACCATATTGATTAACATTTTTTGTTTGTATAAGTGTCCTCTACCCATATATACCAGTTTCATCGTGCGCCGCGACATTGAAAAAAAACTAAAATGGCGGCGGCTAGCTATGCCACAAAGGTTCTAACCCCTTTATAAAAAAAAAAAAAAAAATGATTTAGTTAAAAAGTTAGTTTAGTTGTTTTATGGAACAAATTGTCTGCGGAGGCGGGAGTCCCCAGCGAATTAGTTAGTGTTAAGGGTCCGTCGGTGCAACAGTGTAATTAAAAGGCAGGAGCACGTTTTATCGGTTTAATGGTTGGAGAACGAAGAGGCCGGTGTTGCCATGCACAATAATATTATTATGTTTCCAACATAACTCCCAACAGAACAAAACAGATAGAAATCTTCGAATGTGGACTGTATAGTCATAAGAAACCTGGTTCTTGAAAGTGCAATATAAAAGAATTGGTCTGTTAGTAGTAATAGTTGTAAAAATTACAATGATAAGTATTTTGTATTGGTACAATTGACTTAAGTCATTAACACTTTAGCTTAATTTCTAAATAAAGTTGTTTATAAAATCATGCATAGTTTTATTTGCCTACTTCATGTTACATAAACATTAATAATGTTGTACATTTGCAATGTGTTTGTATACATTATGTTCACCTTAGCAGGTAAGTGGTTACTTTAAAAATATTAGGTAAGTAGGTAACACACTTTTACATTAAAGAGATATGAATCTCTTGGCATCTTTACACATAGGGTTAACTGTATGTGAAGCGTCGCGGCCTACGAGAGGGTGAGTACAGTTTTACATTACATTAGTTAAAGAGATATATGAATCTCTAAGCATCACCTCTAAACATAATCAGCTGCTTGAGGAGCATCGTGGCCTACGAGAAGGTAAGTAAATTTAAGTAATTAACAATAATATTAAGTCTCTTAGCATCACCTCAAAACACAATCAGATGCTTGAGGAGCATCTTGGCCTACGAGAACTATTACTTATAACTATTAAACTAATGGTAGCAAACATATTTTAGTTATAGATGTCTTATGACATCTTCCATTAGCTTTCTTAACTTCCATAGCTCTAACCTTACCATCCCTGCCAGGAAATATTTGAGTAATTCTGGCCATTGGCCAAGTCATAGGAGGGACGTCTAGTTCCTTGAGGATCACAAGATCACCTACTTTTACATTGGGTACATTATCTTTCCATTTAGGACGGTTTTGTAAGTTATTCAAATACTGTTTTGACCATTGTTTCCAGAATTGTTGTTTCATAGCTGTACATTTAGACCAAAACTTTAATTGATTATCTGCTAGATTAGTCACATCTGGGTTGGGTAAACAAACCAAAGGCGCACCCGTTAAAAAATGCCCAGGTGTGAGATATGAAACATCTTCAATGTCTGAAGACAATGGTGTCAAAGGTCTTGAATTTAATACACCTTCTATTTGCACAAGTACAGTATACAGCTGCTCATATGTTAAAGTATGGCTGCCAAGTATCCTCTTTAAGTGGTGCTTAACACTTTTAACGGCTGCCTCCCACAGACCACCGAATACTGGGGAGTAGCTTGGTATGAAGTTAAAGTTGATACCTAGTTTAGAAGCTGTATCTTGTACCTGTTGTTGATGACATTTAGAACTTTTTAATTTATACAATTCTTGTAAATTTTTATTTGCAGCTTTGAAAGTGCCTGCATTATCACAATATACTTCTGTTGGAATGTTTCGTCTTGATATGAACCTTTTGAAACTAGCTAAAAATGTATCAGTAGTTAAGTCAGAACATAACTCTAGGTGTATGGCTTTAGTTACAAAACACACATATACAATTATGTAGCCTTTTGTTACAATTACACTTCTGATACGTGATTGTTTAACTAGAATAGGACCTGCAAAGTCCATTCCAACTTTCTCAAAGGGTCGGCAAGCATTTACTCTATCTGAAGGTAAGGAACCCATCAGTTGTTTAGCTGTATTAGCTTTGAAGCGGAAACAAGTTATACATTTATAAATTAAACTTTTTATCAACCGCAAAGCGTTGATAATCCAGTAACGTTGATTTAAATTACACAAAATTAATTTTTGACTGGCATGTAAAAGTTTAATGTGGATATTCTCTATAATGAGATGTGTGAGTCTAGATTCTCTAGGTAATATAATTTGATGTTTATGAGCAAAAGACAAAGCAGCATGTTGTAGCCTACCACCTACTCTCAGAAGTCCTTCAGAATCTATGAACGGATTGAGACCTTTTAAACATTGCTGTACCTGTGAGTTATTTTGCAAGGCTAATATGTCTTTAGCAAAGTACTTTTGTTGCTCATTTTTAATTAATAAATTTAATGCTGAATTTGTTTCAGTATGTGATACAAAAGTATGTCTAATTTGTAATGAGTTTGGTTTGCAATTGTTGCAAAATCTGATTACATATGCAAGAATTCTTTGGAGCCTACCTAAATTAGAATATTTAGTTAAAAGACTGTTTAACATTGTGCCCTCAACTTTCTGTGATATCGCACATACCACCTCGTTCACAGGCAATGTTTTTATTTCAGGGACGTCTATAGGTGCATCAAAACTACAATTGTCAAAATTATAGTCAGAGCTAGACATAATTTGAGGCCCTGACCACCACATTTGGTGGTTTTGTAAATCGCAAGGACTCACTCCCCTACTTAAGCAATCCGCAGGGTTTTGATCAGTCGATATGTAATACCAATTAAAATGACTAGTATTGTCCATAATTAATTTTACCCTATTTGCAACATATGTATTCAATTTGATTGGTTCAATTTTCAACCTGTGTGAACCTGGAACCCGACTTGATGATATTGTAATTTTTTTTTTTGCATATGTTTGTACTCCGTATGTACCTGTTTGTACCAACTTTTTTTTCGTTTGTACCTCAAGGGGTTCGGAGATACGGGGGGTTGAAAAATGCTCAGAACCCGACTTGAAGATATCGTTATTTTTATTTTTGCATATGTTAGTACTCCGTATGTACCTGTTTGTACCAACTTTTTTTTCGTTTGTACCTCAAGGGGTTCGGAGATACGGGGGGTTGAAAAATGCTCAGAACCCGACTTGAAGATATCGTTATTTTGATTTTTGCATATGTTAGTACTCCGTATGTACCTGTTTGTACCAACATTTTTTTCGTTTGTACCTCAAGGGTTTCGGAGATACGGGGGGTTGAAAAATGCTCAGAACCCGACTTGAAGATATTGTTTTTTTTGTTAATGCATACGTTTGTACTGGGTATGTAACCGTTTGTACCATCTTTCTTTTCGTTTGTACCTCAAGGGGTTCGGAAATACAGGACTTTAAAAATCTGTCGTCTAATATCGGAAACTCGGGCATTTTTTGAGATAATCAAAATCTGCCAGCAGGGTTGGATTCACCGTCGTTTGTACCCGTTTGTACCACCTTTCTTTTCGTTTGTACCTCAAGGGGTTCGGAAATACAGGACTTTAAAAAACCTGGTACCTAATATCGGAATCTCGGGCATTTTTGGTGATACTCAAAATCTGCAAGCAGGGTTAGATACACCTTCGTTTGTACCCGTTTATACCATCTTTCTTTTCGTTTGTACCTCAAGGGGTTCGGAAATACAGAACTTTAAAAAACCTGGTACCTAATATCGGAATCTCGGGCATTTTTGGTGATAATCAAAATCTGCAAGCGGGGTTAGATACACCGTCGTTTGTACCCGTTTGTACCATCTTTCTTTTCGTTTGTACCTCAAGGGGTTCGGAAATACAGGACTTTAAAAAACCTGGTACCTAATATCGGAATCTCGGGCATTTTTTGAGATAATCAAAATCTGCCAGCAGGGTTGGATTCACCGTCGTTTGTACCCGTTTGTACCACCTTTCTTTTCGTTTGTACCTCAAGGGGTTCGGAAATACAGGACTTTAAAAAACCTGGAACCTAATATCGGAATCTCGGGCATTTTTGGTGATACTCAAAATCTGCAAGCAGGGTTAGATACACCTTCGTTTGTACCCGTTTGTACCATCTTTCTTTTCGTTTGTACCTCAAGGGGTTCGGAAATACAGGACTTTAAAAAACCTGGTAGCTAATACCGGAATCTCGGGCATTTTTTGAGATAATCAAAATCTGCCAGCAGGGTTGGATTCACCGTCGTTTGTACCCGTTTGTACCACCTTTCTTTTCGTTTGTACCTCAAGGGGTTCGGAAATACAGGACTTTAAAAAACCTGGTAGCTAATATCGGAATCTCGGGCATTTATTGAGATAATCAAAATCTGCCAGCAGGGTTGGATTCACCGTCGTTTGTACCCGTTTGTACCACCTTTCTTTTCGTTTGTACCTCAAGGGGTTCGGAAATATAGGACTTTAAAAAACCTGGTAGCTAATATCGGAATCTCGGGCATTTTTGGTGATAATCAAAATCTGCAAGCAGGGTTAGATACACCGTCGTTTGTACCCGTTTGTACCATCTTTCTTTTCGTTTGTACCTCAAGGGGTTCGGAAATACAGAACTTTAAAAAACGGTACCTAATATCGGAATCTCGGGCATTTTTGGTGATAATCAAAATCTGCAAGCGGGGTTAGATACACCGTCGTTTGTACCCGTTTGTACCATCTTTCTTTTCGTTTGTACCTCAAGGGGTTCGGAAATACAGAACTTTAAAAAACCTGGTACCTAATATCGGAATCTCGGGCATTTTTGGTGATAATCAAAATCTGCAAGCGGGGTTAGATACACCGTCGTTTGTACCCGTTTGTACCACCTTTCTTTTCGTTTGTACCTCAAGGGGTTCGGAAATACAGGACTTTAAAAAACCTGTTCTCTAATATCGGAATTTCGGGCATTTTTTGAGATAATCAAAATCTGCCAGCAGGGTTGGATTCGCCGTCGTTTGTACCCGTTTGTACCAACTTTTTTTTCGTTTGTACCTCAAGGGGTTCGGAAATACAGGACTTTAAAAACCTGTTCTCTAATATCGGAATTTCGGGCAGTTTTTGAGATAATCAAAATCTGCCAGCAGGGTTGGATTCGCCGTCGTTTGTACCCGTTTGTACCAACTTTTTTTTCGTTTGTACCTCAAGGGGTTCGGAAATACAGGACTTTAAAAAACCTGTTCTCTAATATCGGAATCTCGGGCATTTTTTGAGATAATCAAAATCTGCCAGCAGGGTTGGATTCACCGTCGTTTGTACCCGTTTGTACCACCTTTCTTTTCGTTTGTACCTCAAGGGGTTCGGAAATATAGGACTTTAAAAAACCTGGTAGCTAATATCGGAATCTCGGGCATTTTTGGTGATAATCAAAATCTGCAAGCAGGGTTAGATACACCGTCGTTTGTACCCGTTTGTACCATCTTTCTTTTCGTTTGTACCTCAAGGGGTTCGGAAATACAGAACTTTAAAAAACGGTACCTAATATCGGAATCTCGGGCATTTTTGGTGATAATCAAAATCTGCAAGCGGGGTTAGATACACCGTCGTTTGTACCCGTTTGTACCATCTTTCTTTTCGTTTGTACCTCAAGGGGTTCGGAAATACAGGACTTTAAAAAACCTGTTCTCTAAAATCGGAATTTCGGGCAGTTTTTGAGATAATCAAAATCTGCCAGCAGGGTTGGATTCGCCGTCGTTTGTACCCGTTTGTACCAACTTTTTTTTCGTTTGTACCTCAAGGGGTTCGGAAATACAGGACTTTAAAAAACCTGGTACCTAATATCGGAATCTCGGGCATTTTTGGTGATAATCAAAATCTGCAAACGGGGTTAGATACACCGTCGTTTGTACCCGTTTGTACCATCTTTCTTTTCGTTTGTACCTCAAGGGGTTCGGAAATACAGGACTTTAAAAAACCTGGTACCTAATATCGGAATCTCGGGCATTTTTTGAGATAATCAAAATCTGCCAGCAGGGTTGGATTCGCCGTCGTTAGTACCCGTTTGTACCAACTTTTTTTTCGTTTGTACCTCAAGGGGTTCGGAAATACAGGACTTTAAAAAACCTGGTAGCTAATATCGGAATCTCAGGCATTTTTTGAGATAATCAAAATCTGCCAGCAGGGTTGGATTCGCCGTCGTTTGTACCCGTTTGTACCATCTTTCTTTTCGTTTGTACCTCAAGGGGTTCGGAAATACAGAACTTTAAAAAACCTGGTACCTAATATCGGAATATCGGGCATTTTTGTTGATAATCAAATTCTGCAAGCGGGGTTAGATACACCGTCGTTTGTACCCGTTTGTACCATCTTTCTTTTCGTTTGTACCTCAAGGGGTTCGGAAATACAGGACTTTAAAAAACCTGGTAGCTAATATCGGAATCTCGGGCATTTTTTGAGATAATCAAAATCTGCCAGCAGGGTTGGATTCACCGTCGTTTGTACCCGTTTGTACCACCTTTCTTTTCGTTTGTACCTCAAGGGGTTCGGAAATACAGGACTTTAAAAAACCTGGTACCTAATATCGGAATCTCGGGCATTTTTGGTGATACTCAAAATCTGCAAGCAGGGTTAGATACACCTTCGTTTGTACCCGTTTATACCATCTTTCTTTTCGTTTGTACCTCAAGGGGTTCGGAAATACAGAACTTTAAAAAACCTGGTACCTAATATCGGAATCTCGGGCATTTTTGGTGATAATCAAAATCTGCAAGCGGGGTTAGATACACCGTCGTTTGTACCCGTTTGTACCATCTTTCTTTTCGTTTGTACCTCAAGGGGTTCGGAAATACAGGACTTTAAAAAACCTGGTACCTAATATCGGAATCTCGGGCATTTTTTGAGATAATCAAAATCTGCCAGCAGGGTTGGATTCACCGTCGTTTGTACCCGTTTGTACCACCTTTCTTTTCGTTTGTACCTCAAGGGGTTCGGAAATACAGGACTTTAAAAAACCTGGTACCTAATATCGGAATCTCGGGCATTTTTGGTGATACTCAAAATCTGCAAGCAGGGTTAGATACACCGTCGTTTGTACCCGTTTGTACCATCTTTCTTTTCGTTTGTACCTCAAGGGGTTCGGAAATACAGAACTTTAAAAAACGGTACCTAATATCGGAATCTCGGGCATTTTTGATGATAATCAAAATCTGCAAGCGGGGTTAGATACACCGTCGTTTGTACCCGTTTGTACCAACTTTTTTTTCGTTTGTACCTCAAGGGGTTCGGAAATACAGGACTTTAAAAACCTGTTCTCTAATATCGGAATTTCGGGCAGTTTTTGAGATAATCAAAATCTGCCAGCAGGGTTGGATTCGCCGTCGTTTGTACCCGTTTGTACCAACTTTTTTTTCGTTTGTACCTCAAGGGGTTCGGAAATACAGGACTTTAAAAAACCTGTTCTCTAATATCGGAATCTCGGGCATTTTTTGAGATAATCAAAATCTGCCAGCAGGGTTGGATTCACCGTCGTTTGTACCCGTTTGTACCACCTTTCTTTTCGTTTGTACCTCAAGGGGTTCGGAAATATAGGACTTTAAAAAACCTGGTAGCTAATATCGGAATCTCGGGCATTTTTGGTGATAATCAAAATCTGCAAGCAGGGTTAGATACACCGTCGTTTGTACCCGTTTGTACCATCTTTCTTTTCGTTTGTACCTCAAGGGGTTCGGAAATACAGAACTTAAAAAAAACGGTACCTAATATCGGAATCTCGGGCATTTTTGGTGATAATCAAAATCTGCAAGCGGGGTTAGATACACCGTCGTTTGTACCCGTTTGTACCATCTTTCTTTTCGTTTGTACCTCAAGGGGTTCGGAAATACAGGACTTTAAAAAACCTGTTCTCTAAAATCGGAATTTCGGGCAGTTTTTGAGATAATCAAAATCTGCCAGCAGGGTTGGATTCGCCGTCGTTTGTACCCGTTTGTACCAACTTTTTTTTCGTTTGTACCTCAAGGGGTTCGGAAATACAGGACTTTAAAAAACCTGGTACCTAATATCGGAATCTCGGGCATTTTTGGTGATAATCAAAATCTGCAAACGGGGTTAGATACACCGTCGTTTGTACCCGTTTGTACCATCTTTCTTTTCGTTTGTACCTCAAGGGGTTCGGAAATACAGGACTTTAAAAAACCTGGTACCTAATATCGGAATCTCGGGCATTTTTTGAGATAATCAAAATCTGCCAGCAGGGTTGGATTCGCCGTCGTTAGTACCCGTTTGTACCAACTTTTTTTTCGTTTGTACCTCAAGGGGTTCGGAAATACAGGACTTTAAAAAACCTGTTCTCTAATATCGGAATTTCGGGCAGTTTTTGAGATAATCAAAATCTGCCAGCAGGGTTGGATTCACCATCGTTTGTACCCGTTTGTACCAACTTTTTTTTCGTTTGTACCTCAAGGGGTTCGGAAATACAGGACTTTAAAAAACCTGTTCTCTAATATCGGAATTTCGGGCAGTTTTTGAGATAATCAAAATCTGCCAGCAGGGTTGGATTCACCGTCGTTTGTACCCGTTTGTACCATCTTTCTTTTTGTTTGTACCTCAAGGGGTTCGGAAATACAGAACTTTAAAAAACCTGGTACCTAATATCGGAATATCGGGCATTTTTGGTGATAATCAAAATCTGCAAGCGGGGTTAGATACACCGCCGTTTGTACCCGTTTGTACCATCTTTCTTTTCGTTTGTACCTCAAGGGGTTCGGAAATACAGAACTTTAAAAAACCTGGTACCTAATATCGGAATCTCGGGCATTTTTGGTGATAATCAAAATCTGCAAGCGGGGTTAGATACACCGTCGTTTGTACCCGTTTGTACCACCTTTCTTTTCGTTTGTACCTCAAGGGGTTCGGAAATACAGGACTTAAAAAAACCTGTTCTCTAATATCGGAATTTCGGGCAGTTTTTGAGATAATCAAAATCTGCCAGCAGGGTTGGATTCGCCGTCGTTTGTACCCGTTTGTACCAACTTTTTTTTCGTTTGTACCTCAAGGGGTTCGGAAATACAGGACTATAAAAAACCTGTTCTCTAATATCGGAATCTCGGGCATTTTTTGAGATAATCAAAATCTGCCAGCAGGGTTGGATTCACCGTCGTTTGTACCCGTTTGTACCACCTTTCTTTTCGTTTGTACCTCAAGGGGTTCGGAAATACAGGACTTTAAAAAACCTGTTCTCTAATATCGGAATTTCGGGCAGTTTTTGAGATAATCAAAATCTGCCAGCAGGGTTGGATTCACCATCGTTTGTACCCGTTTGTACCAACTTTTTTTTCGTTTGTACCTCAAGGGGTTCGGAAATACAGGACTTTAAAAAACCTGTTCTCTAATATCGGAATTTCGGGCAGTTTTTGAGATAATCAAAATCTGCCAGCAGGGTTGGATTCGCCGTCGTTTGTACCAACTTTTTTTTCGTTTGTACCTCAAGGGGTTCGGAAATACAGGACTTTAAAAACCTGTTCTCTAATATCGGAATTTCGGGCAGTTTTTGAGATAATCAAAATCTGCCAGCAGGGTTGAATTCGCCGTCGTTTGTACCCGTTTGTACCAACTTTTTTTTCGTTTGTACCTCAAGGGGTTCGGAAATACAGGACTTTAAAAAACCTGTTCCTAATATCGGAATCTCGGGCATTTTTTGAGATAATCAAAATCTGCCAGCAGGGTCGGATTCACCGTCGTTTGTACCCGTTTGTACCATCTTTCTTTTCGTTTGTACCTCAAGGGGTTCGGAAATACAGGACTTTAAAAAACCTGGTAGCTAATATCGGAATCTCGGGCATTTATTGAGATAATCAAAATCTGCCAGCAGGGTTGGATTCACCGTCGTTTGTACCCGTTTGTACCACCTTTCTTTTCGTTTGTACCTCAAGGGGTTCGGAAATATAGGACTTTAAAAAACCTGGTAGCTAATATCGGAATCTCGGGCATTTTTGGTGATAATCAAAATCTGCAAGCAGGGTTAGATACACCGTCGTTTGTACCCGTTTGTACCATCTTTCTTTTCGTTTGTACCTCAAGGGGTTCGGAAATACAGAACTTTAAAAAACGGTACCTAATATCGGAATCTCGGGCATTTTTGGTGATAATCAAAATCTGCAAGCGGGGTTAGATACACCGTCGTTTGTACCCGTTTGTACCATCTTTCTTTTCGTTTGTACCTCAAGGGGTTCGGAAATACAGGACTTTAAAAAACCTGTTCTCTAAAATCGGAATTTCGGGCAGTTTTTGAGATAATCAAAATCTGCCAGCAGGGTTGGATTCGCCGTCGTTTGTACCCGTTTGTACCAACTTTTTTTTCGTTTGTACCTCAAGGGGTTCGGAAATACAGGACTTTAAAAAACCTGGTACCTAATATCGGAATCTCGGGCATTTTTGGTGATAATCAAAATCTGCAAACGGGGTTAGATACACCGTCGTTTGTACCCGTTTGTACCATCTTTCTTTTCGTTTGTACCTCAAGGGGTTCGGAAATACAGGACTTTAAAAAACCTGGTACCTAATATCGGAATCTCGGGCATTTTTTGAGATAATCAAAATCTGCCAGCAGGGTTGGATTCGCCGTCGTTAGTACCCGTTTGTACCAACTTTTTTTTCGTTTGTACCTCAAGGGGTTCGGAAATACAGGACTTTAAAAAACCTGTTCTCTAATATCGGAATTTCGGGCAGTTTTTGAGATAATCAAAATCTGCCAGCAGGGTTGGATTCACCATCGTTTGTACCCGTTTGTACCAACTTTTTTTTCGTTTGTACCTCAAGGGGTTCGGAAATACAGGACTTTAAAAAACCTGTTCTCTAAAATCGGAATTTCGGGCAGTTTTTGAGATAATCAAAATCTGCCAGCAGGGTTGGATTCACCGTCGTTTGTACCCGTTTGTACCATCTTTCTTTTTGTTTGTACCTCAAGGGGTTCGGAAATACAGAACTTTAAAAAACCTGGTACCTAATATCGGAATATCGGGCATTTTTGGTGATAATCAAAATCTGCAAGCGGGGTTAGATACACCGCCGTTTGTACCCGTTTGTACCATCTTTCTTTTCGTTTGTACCTCAAGGGGTTCGGAAATACAGAACTTTAAAAAACCTGGTACCTAATATCGGAATCTCGGGCATTTTTGGTGATAATCAAAATCTGCAAGCGGGGTTAGATACACCGTCGTTTGTACCCGTTTGTACCACCTTTCTTTTCGTTTGTACCTCAAGGGGTTCGGAAATACAGGACTTAAAAAAACCTGTTCTCTAATATCGGAATTTCGGGCAGTTTTTGAGATAATCAAAATCTGCCAGCAGGGTTGGATTCGCCGTCGTTTGTACCCGTTTGTACCAACTTTTTTTTCGTTTGTACCTCAAGGGGTTCGGAAATACAGGACTTTAAAAAACCTGTTCTCTAATATCGGAATCTCGGGCATTTTTTGAGATAATCAAAATCTGCCAGCAGGGTTGGATTCACCGTCGTTTGTACCCGTTTGTACCACCTTTCTTTTCGTTTGTACCTCAAGGGGTTCGGAAATATAGGACTTTAAAAAACCTGGTAGCTAATATCGGAATCTCGGGCATTTTTGGTGATAATCAAAATCTGCAAGCAGGGTTAGATACACCGTCGTTTGTACCCGTTTGTACCATCTTTCTTTTCGTTTGTACCTCAAGGGGTTCGAAAATACAGAACTTTAAAAAACGGTACCTAATATCGGAATCTCGGGCATTTTTGGTGATAATCAAAATCTGCAAGCGGGGTTAGATACACCGTCGTTTGTACCCGTTTGTACCACCTTTCTTTTCGTTTGTACCTCAAGGGGTTCGGAAATACAGGACTTTAAAAAACCTGTTCTCTAATATCGGAATTTCGGGCAGTTTTTGAGATAATCAAAATCTGCCAGCAGGGTTGGATTCGCCGTCGTTTGTACCCGTTTGTACCAACTTTTTTTTCGTTTGTACCTCAAGGGGTTCGGAAATACAGGACTTTAAAAAACCTGGTACCTAATATCGGAATTTCGGGCAGTTTTTGAGATAATCAAAATCTGCCAGCAGGGTTGGATTCACCATCGTTTGTACCCGTTTGTACCAACTTTTTTTTCGTTTGTACCTCAAGGGGTTCGGAAATACAGGACTTTAAAAAACCTGTTCTCTAATATCGGAATTTCGGGCAGTTTTTGAGATAATCAAAATCTGCCAGCAGGGTTGGATTCGCCGTCGTTTGTACCCGTTTGTACCAACTTTTTTTTCGTTTGTACCTCAAGGGGTTCGGAAATACAGGACTTTAAAAACCTGTTCTCTAATATCGGAATTTCGGGCAGTTTTTGAGATAATCAAAATCTGCCAGCAGGGTTGAATTCGCCGTCGTTTGTACCCGTTTGTACCAACTTTTTTTTCGTTTGTACCTCAAGGGGTTCAGAAATACAGGACTTTAAAAAACCTGTTCCTAATATCGGAATCTCGGGCATTTTTTGAGATAATCAAAATCTGCCAGCAGGGTCGGATTCACCGTCGTTTGTACCCGTTTGTACCATCTTTCTTTTCGTTTGTACCTCAAGGGGTTCGGAAATATAGGACTTTAAAAAACCTGGTAGCTAATATCGGAATCTCGGGCATTTTTGGTGATAATCAAAATCTGCAAGCAGGGTTAGATACACCGTCGTTTGTACCCGTTTGGACCATCTTTCTTTTCGTTTGTACCTCAAGGGGTTCGGAAATACAGAACTTTAAAAAACGGTACCTAATATCGGAATCTCGGGCATTTTTGGTGATAATCAAAATCTGCAAGCGGGGTTAGTTACACCGTCGTTTGTACCCGTTTGTACCATCTTTCTTTTCGTTTGTACCTCAAGGGGTTCGGAAATACAGAACTTTAAAAAACCTGGTACCTAATATCGGAATCTCGGGCATTTTTGGTGATAATCAAAATCTGCAAGCGGGGTTAGATACACCGTCGTTTGTACCCGTTTGTACCACCTTTCTTTTCGTTTGTACCTCAAGGGGTTCGGAAATACAGGACTTTAAAAAACCTGTTCTCTAATATCGGAATTTCGGGCAGTTTTTGAGATAATCAAAATCTGCCAGCAGGGTTGGATTCGCCGTCGTTTGTACCCGTTTGTACCAACTTTTTTTTCGTTTGTACCTCAAGGGGTTCGGAAATACAGGACTTTAAAAAACCTGTTCTCTAATATCGGAATTTCGGGCAGTTTTTGAGATAATCAATATCTGCCAGCAGGGTTGGATGCACCATCGTTTGTACCCGTTTGTACCAACTTTTTTTTCGTTTGTACCTCAAGGGGTTCGGAAATACAGGACTTTAAAAAACCTGGTACCTAATATCGGAATCTCGGGCATTTTTGGTGATAATCAAAATCTGCAAACGGGGTTAGATACACCGTCGTTTGTACCCGTTTGTACCATCTTTCTTTTCGTTTGTACCTCAAGGGGTTCGGAAATACAGGACTTTAAAAAACCTGGTACCTAATATCGGAATCTCGGGCATTTTTTGAGATAATCAAAATCTGCCAGCAGGGTTGGATTCGCCGTCGTTAGTACCCGTTTGTACCAACTTTTTTTTCGTTTGTACCTCAAGGGGTTCGGAAATACAGGACTTTAAAAAACCTGGTAGCTAATATCGGAATCTCAGGCATTTTTTGAGATAATCAAAATCTGCCAGCAGGGTTGGATTCGCCGTCGTTTGTACCCGTTTGTACCATCTTTCTTTTCGTTTGTACCTCAAGGGGTTCGGAAATACAGAACTTTAAAAAACCTGGTACCTAATATCGGAATATCGGGCATTTTTGTTGATAATCAAATTCTGCAAGCGGGGTTAGATACACCGTCGTTTGTACCCGTTTGTACCATCTTTCTTTTCGTTTGTACCTCAAGGGGTTCGGAAATACAGGACTTTAAAAAACCTGGTAGCTAATATCGGAATCTCGGGCATTTTTTGAGATAATCAAAATCTGCCAGCAGGGTTGGATTCACCGTCGTTTGTACCCGTTTGTACCACCTTTCTTTTCGTTTGTACCTCAAGGGGTTCGGAAATACAGGACTTTAAAAAACCTGGTACCTAATATCGGAATCTCGGGCATTTTTGGTGATACTCAAAATCTGCAAGCAGGGTTAGATACACCTTCGTTTGTACCCGTTTATACCATCTTTCTTTTCGTTTGTACCTCAAGGGGTTCGGAAATACAGAACTTTAAAAAACCTGGTACCTAATATCGGAATCTCGGGCATTTTTGGTGATAATCAAAATCTGCAAGCGGGGTTAGATACACCGTCGTTTGTACCCGTTTGTACCATCTTTCTTTTCGTTTGTACCTCAAGGGGTTCGGAAATACAGGACTTTAAAAAACCTGGTACCTAATATCGGAATCTCGGGCATTTTTTGAGATAATCAAAATCTGCCAGCAGGGTTGGATTCACCGTCGTTTGTACCCGTTTGTACCACCTTTCTTTTCGTTTGTACCTCAAGGGGTTCGGAAATACAGGACTTTAAAAAACCTGGTACCTAATATCGGAATCTCGGGCATTTTTGGTGATACTCAAAATCTGCAAGCAGGGTTAGATACACCGTCGTTTGTACCCGTTTGTACCATCTTTCTTTTCGTTTGTACCTCAAGGGGTTCGGAAATACAGAACTTTAAAAAACGGTACCTAATATCGGAATCTCGGGCATTTTTGATGATAATCAAAATCTGCAAGCGGGGTTAGATACACCGTCGTTTGTACCCGTTTGTACCAACTTTTTTTTCGTTTGTACCTCAAGGGGTTCGGAAATACAGGACTTTAAAAACCTGTTCTCTAATATCGGAATTTCGGGCAGTTTTTGAGATAATCAAAATCTGCCAGCAGGGTTGGATTCGCCGTCGTTTGTACCCGTTTGTACCAACTTTTTTTTCGTTTGTACCTCAAGGGGTTCGGAAATACAGGACTTTAAAAAACCTGTTCTCTAATATCGGAATCTCGGGCATTTTTTGAGATAATCAAAATCTGCCAGCAGGGTTGGATTCACCGTCGTTTGTACCCGTTTGTACCACCTTTCTTTTCGTTTGTACCTCAAGGGGTTCGGAAATATAGGACTTTAAAAAACCTGGTAGCTAATATCGGAATCTCGGGCATTTTTGGTGATAATCAAAATCTGCAAGCAGGGTTAGATACACCGTCGTTTGTACCCGTTTGTACCATCTTTCTTTTCGTTTGTACCTCAAGGGGTTCGGAAATACAGAACTTTAAAAAACGGTACCTAATATCGGAATCTCGGGCATTTTTGGTGATAATCAAAATCTGCAAGCGGGGTTAGATACACCGTCGTTTGTACCCGTTTGTACCATCTTTCTTTTCGTTTGTACCTCAAGGGGTTCGGAAATACAGGACTTTAAAAAACCTGTTCTCTAAAATCGGAATTTCGGGCAGTTTTTGAGATAATCAAAATCTGCCAGCAGGGTTGGATTCGCCGTCGTTTGTACCCGTTTGTACCAACTTTTTTTTCGTTTGTACCTCAAGGGGTTCGGAAATACAGGACTTTAAAAAACCTGGTACCTAATATCGGAATCTCGGGCATTTTTGGTGATAATCAAAATCTGCAAACGGGGTTAGATACACCGTCGTTTGTACCCGTTTGTACCATCTTTCTTTTCGTTTGTACCTCAAGGGGTTCGGAAATACAGGACTTTAAAAAACCTGGTACCTAATATCGGAATCTCGGGCATTTTTTGAGATAATCAAAATCTGCCAGCAGGGTTGGATTCGCCGTCGTTAGTACCCGTTTGTACCAACTTTTTTTTCGTTTGTACCTCAAGGGGTTCGGAAATACAGGACTTTAAAAAACCTGTTCTCTAATATCGGAATTTCGGGCAGTTTTTGAGATAATCAAAATCTGCCAGCAGGGTTGGATTCACCATCGTTTGTACCCGTTTGTACCAACTTTTTTTTCGTTTGTACCTCAAGGGGTTCGGAAATACAGGACTTTAAAAAACCTGTTCTCTAATATCGGAATTTCGGGCAGTTTTTGAGATAATCAAAATCTGCCAGCAGGGTTGGATTCACCGTCGTTTGTACCCGTTTGTACCATCTTTCTTTTTGTTTGTACCTCAAGGGGTTCGGAAATACAGAACTTTAAAAAACCTGGTACCTAATATCGGAATATCGGGCATTTTTGGTGATAATCAAAATCTGCAAGCGGGGTTAGATACACCGCCGTTTGTACCCGTTTGTACCATCTTTCTTTTCGTTTGTACCTCAAGGGGTTCGGAAATACAGAACTTTAAAAAACCTGGTACCTAATATCGGAATCTCGGGCATTTTTGGTGATAATCAAAATCTGCAAGCGGGGTTAGATACACCGTCGTTTGTACCCGTTTGTACCACCTTTCTTTTCGTTTGTACCTCAAGGGGTTCGGAAATACAGGACTTAAAAAAACCTGTTCTCTAATATCGGAATTTCGGGCAGTTTTTGAGATAATCAAAATCTGCCAGCAGGGTTGGATTCGCCGTCGTTTGTACCCGTTTGTACCAACTTTTTTTTCGTTTGTACCTCAAGGGGTTCGGAAATACAGGACTATAAAAAACCTGTTCTCTAATATCGGAATCTCGGGCATTTTTTGAGATAATCAAAATCTGCCAGCAGGGTTGGATTCACCGTCGTTTGTACCCGTTTGTACCACCTTTCTTTTCGTTTGTACCTCAAGGGGTTCGGAAATACAGGACTTTAAAAAACCTGTTCTCTAATATCGGAATTTCGGGCAGTTTTTGAGATAATCAAAATCTGCCAGCAGGGTTGGATTCACCATCGTTTGTACCCGTTTGTACCAACTTTTTTTTCGTTTGTACCTCAAGGGGTTCGGAAATACAGGACTTTAAAAAACCTGTTCTCTAATATCGGAATTTCGGGCAGTTTTTGAGATAATCAAAATCTGCCAGCAGGGTTGGATTCGCCGTCGTTTGTACCAACTTTTTTTTCGTTTGTACCTCAAGGGGTTCGGAAATACAGGACTTTAAAAACCTGTTCTCTAATATCGGAATTTCGGGCAGTTTTTGAGATAATCAAAATCTGCCAGCAGGGTTGAATTCGCCGTCGTTTGTACCCGTTTGTACCAACTTTTTTTTCGTTTGTACCTCAAGGGGTTCGGAAATACAGGACTTTAAAAAACCTGTTCCTAATATCGGAATCTCGGGCATTTTTTGAGATAATCAAAATCTGCCAGCAGGGTCGGATTCACCGTCGTTTGTACCCGTTTGTACCATCTTTCTTTTCGTTTGTACCTCAAGGGGTTCGGAAATACAGGACTTTAAAAAACCTGGTAGCTAATATCGGAATCTCGGGCATTTATTGAGATAATCAAAATCTGCCAGCAGGGTTGGATTCACCGTCGTTTGTACCCGTTTGTACCACCTTTCTTTTCGTTTGTACCTCAAGGGGTTCGGAAATATAGGACTTTAAAAAACCTGGTAGCTAATATCGGAATCTCGGGCATTTTTGGTGATAATCAAAATCTGCAAGCAGGGTTAGATACACCGTCGTTTGTACCCGTTTGTACCATCTTTCTTTTCGTTTGTACCTCAAGGGGTTCGGAAATACAGAACTTTAAAAAACGGTACCTAATATCGGAATCTCGGGCATTTTTGGTGATAATCAAAATCTGCAAGCGGGGTTAGATACACCGTCGTTTGTACCCGTTTGTACCATCTTTCTTTTCGTTTGTACCTCAAGGGGTTCGGAAATACAGGACTTTAAAAAACCTGTTCTCTAAAATCGGAATTTCGGGCAGTTTTTGAGATAATCAAAATCTGCCAGCAGGGTTGGATTCGCCGTCGTTTGTACCCGTTTGTACCAACTTTTTTTTCGTTTGTACCTCAAGGGGTTCGGAAATACAGGACTTTAAAAAACCTGGTACCTAATATCGGAATCTCGGGCATTTTTGGTGATAATCAAAATCTGCAAACGGGGTTAGATACACCGTCGTTTGTACCCGTTTGTACCATCTTTCTTTTCGTTTGTACCTCAAGGGGTTCGGAAATACAGGACTTTAAAAAACCTGGTACCTAATATCGGAATCTCGGGCATTTTTTGAGATAATCAAAATCTGCCAGCAGGGTTGGATTCGCCGTCGTTAGTACCCGTTTGTACCAACTTTTTTTTCGTTTGTACCTCAAGGGGTTCGGAAATACAGGACTTTAAAAAACCTGTTCTCTAATATCGGAATTTCGGGCAGTTTTTGAGATAATCAAAATCTGCCAGCAGGGTTGGATTCACCATCGTTTGTACCCGTTTGTACCAACTTTTTTTTCGTTTGTACCTCAAGGGGTTCGGAAATACAGGACTTTAAAAAACCTGTTCTCTAATATCGGAATTTCGGGCAGTTTTTGAGATAATCAAAATCTGCCAGCAGGGTTGGATTCACCGTCGTTTGTACCCGTTTGTACCATCTTTCTTTTTGTTTGTACCTCAAGGGGTTCGGAAATACAGAACTTTAAAAAACCTGGTACCTAATATCGGAATATCGGGCATTTTTGGTGATAATCAAAATCTGCAAGCGGGGTTAGATACACCGCCGTTTGTACCCGTTTGTACCATCTTTCTTTTCGTTTGTACCTCAAGGGGTTCGGAAATACAGAACTTTAAAAAACCTGGTACCTAATATCGGAATCTCGGGCATTTTTGGTGATAATCAAAATCTGCAAGCGGGGTTAGATACACCGTCGTTTGTACCCGTTTGTACCACCTTTCTTTTCGTTTGTACCTCAAGGGGTTCGGAAATACAGGACTTAAAAAAACCTGTTCTCTAATATCGGAATTTCGGGCAGTTTTTGAGATAATCAAAATCTGCCAGCAGGGTTGGATTCGCCGTCGTTTGTACCCGTTTGTACCAACTTTTTTTTCGTTTGTACCTCAAGGGGTTCGGAAATACAGGACTTTAAAAAACCTGTTCTCTAATATCGGAATCTCGGGCATTTTTTGAGATAATCAAAATCTGCCAGCAGGGTTGGATTCACCGTCGTTTGTACCCGTTTGTACCACCTTTCTTTTCGTTTGTACCTCAAGGGGTTCGGAAATATAGGACTTTAAAAAACCTGGTAGCTAATATCGGAATCTCGGGCATTTTTGGTGATAATCAAAATCTGCAAGCAGGGTTAGATACACCGTCGTTTGTACCCGTTTGTACCATCTTTCTTTTCGTTTGTACCTCAAGGGGTTCGAAAATACAGAACTTTAAAAAACGGTACCTAATATCGGAATCTCGGGCATTTTTGGTGATAATCAAAATCTGCAAGCGGGGTTAGATACACCGTCGTTTGTACCCGTTTGTACCACCTTTCTTTTCGTTTGTACCTCAAGGGGTTCGGAAATACAGGACTTTAAAAAACCTGTTCTCTAATATCGGAATTTCGGGCAGTTTTTGAGATAATCAAAATCTGCCAGCAGGGTTGGATTCGCCGTCGTTTGTACCCGTTTGTACCAACTTTTTTTTCGTTTGTACCTCAAGGGGTTCGGAAATACAGGACTTTAAAAAACCTGGTACCTAATATCGGAATTTCGGGCAGTTTTTGAGATAATCAAAATCTGCCAGCAGGGTTGGATTCACCATCGTTTGTACCCGTTTGTACCAACTTTTTTTTCGTTTGTACCTCAAGGGGTTCGGAAATACAGGACTTTAAAAAACCTGTTCTCTAATATCGGAATTTCGGGCAGTTTTTGAGATAATCAAAATCTGCCAGCAGGGTTGGATTCGCCGTCGTTTGTACCCGTTTGTACCAACTTTTTTTTCGTTTGTACCTCAAGGGGTTCGGAAATACAGGACTTTAAAAACCTGTTCTCTAATATCGGAATTTCGGGCAGTTTTTGAGATAATCAAAATCTGCCAGCAGGGTTGAATTCGCCGTCGTTTGTACCCGTTTGTACCAACTTTTTTTTCGTTTGTACCTCAAGGGGTTCAGAAATACAGGACTTTAAAAAACCTGTTCCTAATATCGGAATCTCGGGCATTTTTTGAGATAATCAAAATCTGCCAGCAGGGTCGGATTCACCGTCGTTTGTACCCGTTTGTACCATCTTTCTTTTCGTTTGTACCTCAAGGGGTTCGGAAATATAGGACTTTAAAAAACCTGGTAGCTAATATCGGAATCTCGGGCATTTTTGGTGATAATCAAAATCTGCAAGCAGGGTTAGATACACCGTCGTTTGTACCCGTTTGGACCATCTTTCTTTTCGTTTGTACCTCAAGGGGTTCGGAAATACAGAACTTTAAAAAACGGTACCTAATATCGGAATCTCGGGCATTTTTGGTGATAATCAAAATCTGCAAGCGGGGTTAGTTACACCGTCGTTTGTACCCGTTTGTACCATCTTTCTTTTCGTTTGTACCTCAAGGGGTTCGGAAATACAGAACTTTAAAAAACCTGGTACCTAATATCGGAATCTCGGGCATTTTTGGTGATAATCAAAATCTGCAAGCGGGGTTAGATACACCGTCGTTTGTACCCGTTTGTACCACCTTTCTTTTCGTTTGTACCTCAAGGGGTTCGGAAATACAGGACTTTAAAAAACCTGTTCTCTAATATCGGAATTTCGGGCAGTTTTTGAGATAATCAAAATCTGCCAGCAGGGTTGGATTCGCCGTCGTTTGTACCCGTTTGTACCAACTTTTTTTTCGTTTGTACCTCAAGGGGTTCGGAAATACAGGACTTTAAAAAACCTGTTCTCTAATATCGGAATTTCGGGCAGTTTTTGAGATAATCAATATCTGCCAGCAGGGTTGGATGCACCATCGTTTGTACCCGTTTGTACCAACTTTTTTTTCGTTTGTACCTCAAGGGGTTCGGAAATACAGGACTTTAAAAAACCTGTTCTCTAATATCGGAATTTCGGGCAGTTTTTGAGATAATCAAAATCTGCCAGCAGGGTTGGATTCGCCGTCGTTTGTACCCGTTTGTACCAACTTTTTTTTCGTTTGTACCTCAAGGGGTTCGGAAATACAGGACTTTAAAAAACCTGTTCTCTAATATCGGAATTTCGGGCAGTTTTTGAGATAATCAAAATCTGCCAGCAGGGTTGGATTCACCATCGTTTGTACCCGTTTGTACCAACTTTTTTTTCGTTTGTACCTCAAGGGGTTCGGAAATACAGGACTTTAAAAAACCTGTTCTCTAATATCGGAATTTCGGGCAGTTTTTGAGATAATCAAAATCTGCCAGCAGGGTTGGATTCACCGTCGTTTGTACCCGTTTGTACCATCTTTCTTTTTGTTTGTACCTCAAGGGGTTCGGAAATACAGAACTTTAAAAAACCTGGTACCTAATATCGGAATATCGGGCATTTTTTGTGATAATCAAAATCTGCAAGCGGGGTTAGATACACCGCCGTTTGTACCCGTTTGTACCATCTTTCTTTTCGTTTGTACCTCAAGGGGTTCGGAAATACAGAACTTTAAAAAACCTGGTACCTAATATCGGAATCTCGGGCATTTTTGGTGATAATCAAAATCTGCAAGCGGGGTTAGATACACCGTCGTTTGTACCCGTTTGTACCACCTTTCTTTTCGTTTGTACCTCAAGGGGTTCGGAAATACAGGACTTCAAAAAACCTGGTAGCTAATATCGGAATCTCGGGCATTTTTTGAGATAATCAAAATCTGCCAGCAGGGTTGGATTCGCCGTCGTTTGTACCCGTTTGTACCAACTTTTTTTTCGTTTGTACCTCAAGGGGTTCGGAAATACAGGACTTTAAAAACCTGTTCTCTAATATCGGAATTTCGGGCAGTTTTTGAGATAATCAAAATCTGCCAGCAGGGTTGGATTCGCCGTCGTTTGTACCCGTTTGTACCAACTTTTTTTTCGTTTGTACCTCAAGGGGTTCGGAAATACAGGACTTTAAAAAACCTGTTCTCTAATATCGGAATCTCGGGCATTTTTTGAGATAATCAAAATCTGCCAGCAGGGTTGGATTCACCGTCGTTTGTACCCGTTTGTACCACCTTTCTTTTCGTTTGTACCTCAAGGGGTTCGGAAATATAGGACTTTAAAAAACCTGGTAGCTAATATCGGAATCTCGGGCATTTTTGGTGATAATCAAAATCTGCAAGCAGGGTTAGATACACCGTCGTTTGTACCCGTTTGTACCATCTTTCTTTTCGTTTGTACCTCAAGGGGTTCGGAAATACAGAACTTTAAAAAACGGTACCAAATATCGGAATCTCGGGCATTTTTGGTGATAATCAAAATCTGCAAGCGGGGTTAGATACACCGTCGTTTGTACCCGTTTGTACCATCTTTCTTTTCGTTTGTACCTCAAGGGGTTCGGAAATACAGGACTTTAAAAAACCTGTTCTCTAAAATCGGAATTTCGGGCAGTTTTTGAGATAATCAAAATCTGCCAGCAGGGTTGGATTCGCCGTCGTTTGTACCCGTTTGTACCAACTTTTTTTTCGTTTGTACCTCAAGGGGTTCGGAAATACAGGACTTTAAAAAACCTGGTACCTAATATCGGAATCTCGGGCATTTTTGGTGATAATCAAAATCTGCAAACGGGGTTAGATACACCGTCGTTTGTACCCGTTTGTACCATCTTTCTTTTCGTTTGTACCTCAAGGGGTTCGGAAATACAGGACTTTAAAAAACCTGGTACCTAATATCGGAATCTCGGGCATTTTTTGAGATAATCAAAATCTGCCAGCAGGGTTGGATTCGCCGTCGTTAGTACCCGTTTGTACCAACTTTTTTTTCGTTTGTACCTCAAGGGGTTCGGAAATACAGGACATTAAAAAACCTGTTCTCTAATATCGGAATTTCGGGCAGTTTTTGAGATAATCAAAATCTGCCAGCAGGGTTGGATTCACCATCGTTTGTACCCGTTTGTACCAACTTTTTTTTCGTTTGTACCTCAAGGGGTTCGGAAATACAGGACTTTAAAAAACCTGTTCTCTAATATCGGAATTTCGGGCAGTTTTTGAGATAATCAAAATCTGCAAGCGGGGTTAGATACACCGCCGTTTGTACCCGTTTGTACCATCTTTCTTTTCGTTTGTACCTCAAGGGGTTCGGAAATACAGAACTTTAAAAAACCTGGTACCTAATATCGGAATCTCGGGCATTTTTGGTGATAATCAAAATCTGCAAGCGGGGTTAGATACACCGTCGTTTGTACCCGTTTGTACCACCTTTCTTTTCGTTTGTACCTCAAGGGGTTCGGAAATACAGGACTTAAAAAAACCTGTTCTCTAATATCGGAATTTCGGGCAGTTTTTGAGATAATCAAAATCTGCCAGCAGGGTTGGATTCGCCGTCGTTTGTACCCGTTTGTACCAACTTTTTTTTCGTTTGTACCTCAAGGGGTTCGGAAATACAGGACTTTAAAAAACCTGTTCTCTAATATCGGAATCTCGGGCATTTTTTGAGATAATCAAAATCTGCCAGCAGGGTTGGATTCACCGTCGTTTGTACCCGTTTGTACCACCTTTCTTTTCGTTTGTACCTCAAGGGGTTCGGAAATATAGGACTTTAAAAAACCTGGTAGCTAATATCGGAATCTCGGGCATTTTTGGTGATAATCAAAATCAGTAGGTGAAAATTGGGGTACCTGGATCAGAGGAGATCCAGGCACCACCAATTTTCACAATCATTCATCCATTCTGCCTAGTATTCTTATATTTTAAGTATTCGTTCAGAACAGATATGAGAAAACGTACCTATATAATAATTCAAGCATTCTGATAAATCCAATTTAGCCATTCAAGATCAAAAGAGATTAGGAAACCACCGGTTTTAACTATCATTCATTCATCTACTCTACTATACTCTCTGATTGAATCAGACGATAATCAAGAATCCCATCATAATTAATTCCAGTATTCTGATTGGATAGGTTTATTATATCATTTCATAGACAAGTTGAATTACATCATAGTAAAATCTATCGTAGAGGAGGATTACACTTATTTAAACACAGTATGTATGTTTCATTTTATCCTATTTAGATATTAGGAACGATATTTCATCAAGTGTATAGGATGCTAAATAAAAGAAAAAACAAATTTGCTGATAAAAGTTTATTCCCATATAATCACATTTTTTAAAAGTGTATTACTTACATATATATAATTTTTTTTTTACGATACATATATTCTTATGATATAATATAATACAGCTTTATTACACATCAATTGATAGTTTTCATACAAATATAATAAACTGGGACTTATTTTCTAAATTATAAACTACGTATAATATCATATAACTTTATCCTCATCTAAACACCACTTTCTTAAGCATATTACATTTTTCATAACACATATTTTCTTATGAGATAAACAGCTATATATATCGGTAGATGACTTGTATTTCTCATGCAGAATTAGTAAACTAGGACAACCTTTATCTTCTAAATTATAAACTATGCTATTGTTTTCAATAATTTGCTTTAACCATACACTTTTTTCAACACCTTTAATGTAAATAGATTTATCCCGTAAGATATCTCGGATAATGTTTTTATAGTTTGCATAAGGTATATAACCCTCATTCCAGTATATACCTCTATTTCTTTCTATCCAACTGACTTGCCTTCTTTCAGTTTTCGTTAAATTATAAAATGGATATGGTGATTTGATTAGGAAAACTTGTAAGTGGTTATTGCATAGAATAGCAATTTCTTTTAAAATAAATTCGTTTTTATCCGTTTTAAAACCTTGAACATCAACTATAGCAGTCATGATAATTTTCTCACTATATTACTCAAAGGTTTATACTCTATAAGTCGGTCGTTTATGATAAGACAATAAGCTGTCGTACTTTCAGGAATCACTTGAGAACTTTCAATTTCTAATCTCACGTCTACTGGGCCGGATTTTAAATTTTCGTTCTGTCTTGAGCAATCGATAACAAATATTGGAGCTTTTTCTTTAAAAGTAAGTAAGTCAAGCGACGGATCTACGGAGGTATTATAATAAGACTGACGGAACCTAGTATACATCTCATATAATATACTATATTTGCTTTCATCAAAATTAAGATTGAGTGATTCATACGGATAATATTGTGAATTCAGAAATAGAGTTACATTAGTTAATTTACAATGATCAAACGAGGAACAATCTTTTGAATTTATATTTTTTCTATTAGTTTGTAGGGCAAATAAAACATAGCGGGGCTTTTCCAACTGCGAAGCCGTTTTAACTGACCAAGAGTGCTTAGTAGTCCTAGGTAAAAATGGATACTCATATAAATCCCAGTTCCTGAATGCTATTTGTATAGGTTTGTCCTTTTCTAATAGTTTAAGTAATGTTAACCTTTCACGATCTGATACTTTTACATGAGGAACACGCCATTGTATTCTTTCTATATGCATTTTTACAGTATCAAGATCATCAATTTTAACGCTATTTACATTATAATTACTTCTATTTAAAATAAGTTCATGTTTACAATTGATGATTATTTTATTGTAATCTTCAGCAAATCCCATTATTTTGTTCAATGGAATAACAACATTAAAATAACCCTCATTATTTTTAAATCCATTCAGATTCCAACCCCATATAGCTGCTACTTTACTTTGTCCTGGATTCATAGATGCATATGATTTTAATGTCGTTGTTATACCAGCATTCTTAACACGATCTATCTCAACACCGTTAATTTCATACCTGATATCTTGAAACAAAAACATTATTGGATTGTTAGTAAATTCAACTGCCTTATTAAGAGGCTTATGATCTTTTCCTATAATTGATGCTCGTCCTTCGATGTAAATAGAACTGGCAGATGGTAATATGTAGATATCTTGTTGGTGTATTGGAATCCGAATCTCGTCATTTTCTTTATAACTACTATTATATGCGTTGTAGGTATGGATTTCATAGCTTTCAATTGAGTTATCAAATTGTGCTAAATCAGTAACTTGCAGAATATTCATATTTTAAATCCAAGTGTTCGAAGGAAATCTTTATTACTTTTAGTAAGCTTCTTAACAGTTTTAATACGTCTGTGCTGTATTGCAACACGAGGAATAGTAAAACGTTTTGCTGAAATATTTTGACTTTTATCGAATACAATCATCTCGTTTTCGTAAATGAAGACGTAGTTGGATACACTCTTCTCTGAAGTCAATATAATCACCGTGTTCATCAACAATTTTTATACTTATTGATGATATAATATTTTTGTTAACAGGAAAGTAAATAATAGTTCTCGGTTCTTGTATATATCTATGACCAGGAGGCACGTTCGGAATAAATTCATGTATTATATGTGAAGATAATCCGTTAGTATAAGATCCTTTGATAAGATCACATTCGACTCTTATCACAGATGAAGGAAGAATGTTCACAGGGTTCATAGATTCATGCCATTTATTTGCTTCTAATTTAATATTTCGAAACCCCAATAATGTGCCAATACTATTATTCACATCAAAGTTCACCTGAGTAGAACAATATAGTAAACATTTTAATGTATTGTTATTAGCTTTAATTTTAATATCACAGTCCGATAAGTTATTTTGAAGGTAGTCAGCTATATCATACAGATCATAAGTACCACATGGAATTAGTAGCTTTTTTTCTATTCCATTTTTTTCATATGAAAATACGTTGTTTTTGTGGTTTATATTCGATATTGAATTAAGTGCTGAGAAATATAATAATCCACACTCATATTTATCCTGTATTGTTAAAGGTGGTTGAAAGTAGGTTTCTAGTAACGATCTTTTACCGGTGATGGTTAATGCAATAGACATGATTATATACTAAACATGATTTTATTATTTCAAGCTATTTATTTATTTGCCTATCTTTCCAAAATTTGCGCAAAAATTGTAAACACAGATGTCCACAATTGTAAGGATGATCCCTCTGAATATTAACATAATTATAATATAAATTTCGTCCAAGATATATGATTAGTTCTTTAGGTGGTTTTAAATTACCATAACTATCAAAATATTCAATGTGATTACAGTACTTTGCATAGGCTACCCAATGTGTTCCAGGATTTTCGGAACTGTCTAAATTTACAATACCACATTCTATATTAAAAGGATGTTTAGGTAACTCATCACTCATAAATACCCCCCGAAAATATGGAATATCGCTAGAGTATTTAATAATATCGATATTGGTAAGAGCTCGATTAGGTAGCCTATTATTTAGTTTTTTTTATCAGATACTTGAATCCCAAACCCTTTCCGAAAAGATTTAATATTTAATCCTTTTCCGAAGCATAGAGTTTCCATTTTATTATCATGCCTCTTTAACTCTTCAAGACGTTTCAGAGCTTCTTTATAATCATTAACAGCCCTATCAATTCCAGCAGCACCTCCAGTTATGCTACCAGCCGCCGATAACCCCGCAAAAATAGGTATCAATGGTAGAAACCCACCAGTTTTTGGAATAGGAATAAAACGTGGAATTTTGACGTCTGCATTTTTCGCTAATTCTTTAGCTGCCGCCATTGCTACTTTGATAGCAATTTTTTTACACATTGGTTTCATTTTTTGTAGATGTTTCTTTGTATGCATGATAATGTTTTTCAAATTTTTCTTTATTCCAGCACCAGAATGAATTTTATCTATTTTATTTCTTTTGCTTTTTCTTAAGCCACTGCCAGTCTTGACTTTCACCAACATCGCTTTATTAACTACATGAGCCGCTATCTTTTCACTTAAACTAGCATCAGATGCAGATATCCGGTTTCGTGCCATTTTCATTAGCTTTATATCTGCTTTATGTCTGTCACTTAAATCAGACGATTTGTTATAAGCTATATCGTGTTTTTTACAATATTCATCCAACTGGTTAATACCTCGTTCTCCTTGAAACAGTTTTTTTAGAAGCCTTGTTCCTGGCCCACAATAATTATAGCCTGGCAGATGAAGTTCGATCGGTAAGTTATTAATAACCCAGTTAAGAAGACTACTCTTGTTCATACCTTTTATTGCACTGAATACTACTCATTAATGTTTCTATTTAAATAGAATATTACTTCAAAATTATAAAACTATATTCGTTTTATCAATCCAGCTATTTTCAGTAGATGGTAATCCTAACCATTTCACAAAAACTTTATTTCCTTTTCTCCTCAATACTTTTTCGATGAGGTATATGTTAGGATGTTTTGTTTTCTGTAATTCTTGTATATAAAATGCTCCTAATATGGGTTGTCCTCTTGAATCCTCTATCAAATATGTAATTGGTTTAGTTCCTTTTACTTTAAATATTTTAAATATTTCTGTAGACCAGTTAGGTGTATATCCTTTTTCAAATGTACCTTTATGCTTACTTATACGTACAAAGTCTCCAATTTTTAAACATCTGGGTTTATTTAAATATTCCTTTTGATTGTTATTATATATTTCAAGTATTATTTCTTTATTACCGTTATTGACTTTACTAGGCTGATGTTTAATAGTTCGATGATACGTATTATTATATTTATAGAGAACCTTGTTTAAGAGTCCATCTATCCACCTGTAATTGCCTTTCAAGCTAAACTCTTTGTACAGTTTTGATTTTAATGTTCTAATAAATCTTTCTGCAATGGACGCTTTTTTTATAGTATAAGTTGAATAATGATTTATATTGTGTGTACGAGTCATATTTTTGAATTTATCATTGTAAAACTCAGTACCAAAATCAGTTTGTAAGTTTTTCGGACTACGACCACAACCTTTTTCGAGCAATGTTTTGAAAGCATCACATACAATTTCTTTTCTTTTAGATTTCAGTGGAAATGCCCAAGCATATTTTGAAAAAGTATCAATAATAATAAGAATGTATTTGTACCCAGAATTTTCCTTACATACATTTTGCATATCTATTAAGTCAGCTTGCCATAGATCATCTATATCTCTCATTACAACTGTTCTTCGTGGAAAGTTTACTCTAGCATTTTTATGTATTTCGTTTACCACATCTGCTTTGCTCATTCTTATCACATTTATAATTTTGAACAAGGCTTTCTAAATTACGCGTTTTGGTGATTAATTCACTAACTATGTTATTAACAGTTGAAATTTTATTGAAACAACTTATTATAGAATTATCCACGTATTCTTTTGTGGCACTATCATTTGCGTTTATAGGATTGTGTAAATTTTTTAGTATTTTATTCTTTGCATCTAAATTTCCATCACTTAGGTCTAGCAAAAGACATTTATTTATAAACACTGGTTCATATATTTTTGGTTTTTTATGTAAATGATGTCCGAATTTATCAACTTCCATGCTCAAGTAATTTCTAAATACTAAAAAAAATAACAAAATACAATTACTTTTATTCTTTGATAATGCCTGATTCTTTCAATTCTTCTATTATTGATATTATCTCATTATCATGGTTAGTATTACCAGCATTTTTAGAAGCAATAAGTAATTTTAACCTATCGACTAATTCATTTGGATCATCCCAATACACAAGATCTACGTTGGATTTATATTTTTTTAGAGTTGGTAATTTACCTCCTAGTTTCGCTCTAGGTTCACATTTCTTATCGAAAAATAAAGGTTTTATTATTTCCCGGTATTTTATACCTTTATCACCTTTTATTTGACCATCATAATTATACTCTCTCTTATGTGCATTAGTATGATAGAGGATATCTTTATAGACTAGCTTATCTGTCTCCAAGATTAACGATAGATTTGGTTTCTTACGAAGAAGTAATTCTTTTAAACCAGGTGTCAATTCATACGATCTTTTGTTGATAGTTATCAGAACAATTTTATCTCCATTCGAAGAATTTACTGTTTTAGAGAATTGCACTTCTGAATTTCCCATCATACATTTTTTATTCTCCATACGAATACCAAATGGTATATCCGTATAATCATAAATATCGGTAATATCATCTTTCTTTAATGAAATGTCTAAAGTCTGTATTGACTGATTATTGGTTATAATTTTATCATATTTCGAAGACACAGAACTATTATCATTATTATCATCTTCTTCAAATGTTGATTCATTTCTAGTCATATTAAAATCATTTGCGTTTGTAGGATTATGTAAGAGTTCTATAGACTTGACTTCATCAACACTTTGAGTATTTTTTTCTTCTGTTCTTGTATGTCTAGGATGATCAACCAGCATATTTAAAGGCTCGGTTATGGGTTTTAGCATTCTATTAAGTGTTAAATCGGTTTGAAGCTCTACATTCTGCATCTGCTTTAATTTATTCTTTATAGAATTAGCTGATTGAATTAATTGTTTCTTAATATTTTGCTGCATGTCGAATAATTTTACGTGTACTGTGTATAATGATAAGTCTATTAATGAGTCCTTTTCACAGTTCTGTCATATATAAATTTTACATATTTATACTTCAAAATTAATAAATTTATCAAATGATTGTCTATATCGACCATTGTTTAAATAACAGTCTTTATTAATTGTCAAAAAATCATAAGGAGACGACCAGATTTTAGAACACAAATCTTTAAACTTAGACCATTCCATATCAGGACTAACATGTTCCATGTAAATATGCTTCATATTCATTTCATCTTGTTTGAAGATGATTAAAAAGTTAACATTGTCACGTAGCAACTGCTTTGGTATTTTTGAATAAGTCTGGGATAAATAAAAACAATCTATCCTCTTATGCCTTCCCATTGTAAAATAATTCCTTATATTTATTTGTTTTTCACTAACCACATCATCAAAAATGATTACAGAATCCAGTAATGCATCGTTAGGATGAATAATATCTTCATCAGAATTAAAAGTGAAATATTTTACTTCTGGAACTCTTTGTAATATTTGTTTTAGAAAACAATATTTTGGTTGAAAGTTTGTTTTAGAGTACAAGTAAACATTTTGAAACTTTAAACCATTTTCATGTATTAATAAAGAAATCATTACATTAGTCTTTCCACAATTTGAGGGTCCACATATTATACATCGAATGTTATTCGGAAAGAGCACACTATGTTTTTTATGTAACGTATCTTCTTTTAAATCAATATTTTGTATTTCTAACGATACTGGTTGTTTGACGACCTTCATGTCTGTATCTATTCGAGAAATGATAGTTGTTATGGTATTTATATGATTTATTTGATGAGGATTATAGTGTTTAGATCATAGGAAATATTGCTATATAATAAAACATATTATATTAATCATATTTTTTTTTTATTAGGTAATATAAAAATCTTATACATTAACATTAACAGCAAATTAAATAGTTCTTAATAGTAAACCAATAGTTTTAGTTTGTTATATATAGCTCTTACAATAAGTTTAAAATAAAGCATCACAATGCCCCCAAGCCAACGTGTCTTTTTGATTTGATAGAACTTGTCTTTTATCATCAACTCTGTTTAAGATTACTTTATTAACTTCTTGTGAATACAATACATGTTTAATTGATTTTATCATATTCATCTTATGCTTTAATGTAATATTATTAAACAAAGCTCTCTTGTAGTCGGATGTTTTTAAACTTTTTGTAATTGGCTTTGATACACCTTTAGCTTTAGTAATTTGAGTCTTCAACGACTTAATACAATAAAGTTTAGCTCTTAAGCCGATAAATTCTGTTATTATATCTCCACCCATTTCATCTTTAAACAAGCCAGGTATTTTTTCATTTAATTTAGGTATACAGTAAGGATTATTAACATCAAAATTACTAGTATCAAATTCCTGTATATTATCACGCATATCATTATAAAAGTTATGTGTATGTATTAAGTACAATAAACTGTCAGTGTCGGTGTAACACAGTTTAGCTTTATCACCATACTTTTTTTTAATAAAATTATAATGGAAATTATATAAATGTTGTTTAGAGTATTCGAGAACAGCATATCCTATATAAATAGGTCTATCTAAAACAAGTTTTTCAAGATTCATTTGAATAGCAAGGAAATTTTCATTGAAAATAGACACACTTTTAAAATTTGGTTTTGTAATTAATTTCTCTGCACCTACTGATTTATTTGTTTTATTCAAATTTTCATTCCATTTCGTAACCAATTTGACATCAACCTGTTTACGCTTATTTTCAATTGTTTTCCCAAATATTGAATTATTTAAAAGCTTGAAGAAATCTTTTTCAAATGATGTCGCAGCTGCTTGACGCAATTTAGTATTTAAATCTATATATTTTTTTAAAAAGTTATCTTGTCTAAATTTAAGTATTCTATAAATTTTTTTTAGAACTAGACCGTTTTTAAGGCATTCCTTCAAGTGCACATAGTGTATTATATAATTATATTTGTCATACAAATTCGCTATTAATTTAGGTGTCATCCCTCCAATGGGTACGAATTTTTCTGGAGCGAAGGGTAAATCACCATGTAAATGATGTAAATGGTCTGGATACGTCATATCAACTTCTAAAATATAACCATAGTCACTATCATCAGGCACATCAAATAATTTAAAATTAGTAACATCATCATATTTCATAAATTTAAAATCTGATATGGGTAACTTCTTTGTCATAGCATAACCATAAAGGTTATTACAATCAAGATATATTAAGTAACTTGACGGTTTAGAATCATCATAATGAGGTAAGTAAATGTTATTGGCTTCGGCATATCGTTGAGTGCATTGTGCTAGCCCACCACGTATTCCTTTTTCTAGCATTTGATAAATTTCTAAATCATGGATCAGCTCTAATTGAACACCTGTGTGAAGAAGCATAGCATCCCAACTCAAGCCAGGTGAAGTAATATAGTATGCAGGATCAAGATTATAATTCTCTAGACATATTTTTCTAAAATTTTCGAACACGTCACATAGTAACAGTACATCACTTTTTAAATATAAATCGGTATATTCACCAAGAGAACAAATATTAAAAACATTCCAGACAGTTTGAGCATGTTCATATTCATTATCCGTTATGTTTTTCATGAGTAAACTGTTATAGAAATAGTCTTTGGGTGGAAGTTCAGTTTCATTATATTTCTCCCATGAATTAATATATTCATAGGGATAAATACCTTTTCTTCTTATTAAATCAAATTGATCTTTGTTGGGATAATAGGATGACAAATTCATAAAATCTTCGTCTAATAAACTTTTACTCAAAGTATCAAGACTTGAACTAAGGAACTGAAACGAGTCTATAAATTTAATTTGTACTGGCTTGTTTTTATCTGATTTGATAATTTTTGTCATGGATAAATACTTCTCTTTTGTTTTTGGAATTATTTTTATTTCACCATCATATTTAGATAATTCAGTGATAAATATATGGGAATCATAACCAGATAAATTATGAAATATAACTGGTATGAATGAACATACTCCAAATGATAAATTACAATATGAATGAGCTGCACCTCTATATTCAGATGTAATATGATCGTGGTCACATACTTTATCATCAAATAATAATTGTTTACAAATATGGCATGTAGTTGCATTCTTATAATTGTCATTTTGCTCTCTAGTCATGGGTTTCATAGGTTTTTTTATCATTAAAATCTTATGAATTAATTTTGATTCCTCAATCAACTTTTTTACAAATACTTGTACACAATCTAATCCTCTATATGTAACAAATTTATTGAGCCTCTTATCATGTGAACAACATATGTAATAGGCAAAACATGATGGTTGGTGCCATTTATTTCTTATGGTATTTTTATCGATATTTGTTTCTTTAAAATCGGATAACATACTTTCAAAATCTGCATATATAACAAAGTTGATTTTTTGTTGCCTCTCGTAATGATCAAATTTTAAAAAACTATTTTTTTCTGGTAATAATGTAATTATTTTAGAACAACTGTGTGAAATGTATTTTGCTTCACTAGCAAAAAATTGCAGACATGTTTCACATAAATACATTTGACCTTTGTGATGTGATACTTGTCGTCTCACTAAACGCAATAGGTCTTTTATCAAACAGTAATGAGCTTTGTTGTTTCGTTCAAAATACAGCAAGTGAATGTGTATAACTTTCTTACAACTTGTCACATATAAAGGACCAGTAACAGTAAAATTTTCGTCTAATCCATAAATATTAATACTTATTTGATTATTCTTTTCAAACCACTTAATATCTTTAGGTGATGGTGGGAATGACATCCCTTTTATATTTAATATTGTATTAAAATTTGGATATGAGCTTGGTCTACATACATTACTTTTAGCTGGAAATAATGCTGCGACTATGCTCCACAGAAAACAGTAGTCATCGTTATTTTGTATGTTTAAGCAGCTCTTTGTATTCTTAATTTCAGCAGGTAGCTCTAGGAAAGATCCACCTCGCATAGGTGAATACTTATTAATATTAATTTCTAAGTGACTTACAGACATGAATGACCATCCGGATTCACAATGCTCAAATTCAGTTAATTTCACTTTAAAAATCTCTCTTACATTTAAATAAAACTCATCGCATTCAGTACTTTTATACACAACTTCATATTTTGTATTAAATGACTTCAGTTCTTGTTGATCTGATTTAGGTAATACAAAGTAAGCAAATAACTCAAAGTTTACTTTAATACAGGTATGTTTCATTAATGATAACTCAATGATTTTAAAAACTTCATTTTGCTTACCATCTAAGAACGTCTCTGTTAGGAGGTACTCGTCTTCTTTAGATGGGTTTAAGCGATAAGTCATTATTCGGTTTTTAAATGCAGTAGCCACAATATCAACATTTTCAAAATTGGACTTTATTAAACAATTTGATTTATGTATATTTGTTCTCTTATGATATCTGTATTCATGTTCGGGGATCTCAATTCTACATTTATTACAATTAATATAAGTGCTTGATGATGAACTACCATGTGGTTCAACTGAAAGGAAAAAAATGCATAAACAGTCGTTATAAAACATTTATTTAATAAGACAATACTTTGATTACATATCATAGAGTAAGGTTATAGATATAGTTATAGATACACATTTTAAATTAAAAAATTCATACATCATTAAGTTAGAACTATTGATATGAACATAAAAAATTAGGGGGACAGTCCTTAAACTCTTTTCTTACACTTTGTACGTAAGCATTGATGTGCTTCCATGACTGTGTCTCTCCTTCACATTTATTTTTGATAGTTATAACCGAGTGCCGCCATCTATTTACCGGTGGCACTCGTTCAATTTCATCACAGTTATATATCTTTAATTCTACATAATAACTCCCCGGTTTTCTTTCATTCATCTGTCTAGAGAATCCGTTTGCTAAACGGCGAGTTATATATGAGTAGATCGGTTGATTTTTTTTACCCGTTGCCTCCAATAGATGGTCGTCATCAGAATCACTCCCAAATAAGTCGCGGGCTGTTGGTCTTGTGTTTGTTTTAGTTTTCTTACTGGTTGATGGTTGGCACTCGGTGACCCCCTGCACCGGCTTACGCTTCTTTTTGTCTCCTTTCACCTTGACTGGAGTCTCCAACCCTGACTCATCTTCCGACGGGAAAAGTTGGTCTGCCAGTTGTTTGGACCTAGAATAGATTAAAGTATATGATTAATAACATGATGGTATCTTTATTAATATCAATTTGTTGTACATATTAAAAGATTGATTAATTTAATGATCAGGGTAGTTGAATGATTGATTAATAACATTATAGAAAGATGGATTGGTATCACAGTTAAATTCAATAATCAAGATAGCAAAGTAAATTAAATTGAAACAAGTGAACAAGTAATGAGGAAAATAATCAAAGGTACTTACATTTTTATTACAGATTGTAGATCTACCAAATACTTTTTCTGAATTCGATGATACCGCTAGGATACGAGGAAGTGCTTTGTGATCCAGCTTCAGCATGTGAGCTCTTAAATAGGGCTGAATTCACGTCATGATGTCCCATATACGGAAAAGTGCTTCATTAGATAACAACATCCAAATAAAATAGTTTACTTTGATAAACAATATTTATATACTACTAATACACCTGGTCTCACCTATCAATCCTATTATAATATTATAAATACAAAGTTTGTGTATAAAGTTTCTCTATAAAGGCTGGACGGATTTGAAATTGAAATGAAATTTGGTATGAAGTTACTTTAAGTTCGGTCCCTGGAGTACCTAAACAGCTCAACTGATAATAACGATTAATATAACTTAATAATTGTTTGGGTAATCCGATACAACGCTTGGTGTAGTGGTTATATAGTTATCCTGAATGCTATCTAGAAGTCTTGGATTCGATTCTCAGGACAAATATTGGTATTGAGTTATATGTTTGTTACTATCTTTTACCCGTTATATTCGAATTAAAAGATTTAATAACTATTCAAATTTTTTTAATCAAATTATTTGATTACTTAAACTTATAATAAACTAATTATTCTAAATAATACTATGCATGCGAAAGTTTGTTTGTTTATTTTTCTAAATCAGATTTTGTTAAATCTTTTAATTCGAATGTAGCCACGGGTATAAGATAGTATGTATAGTTTTACATTTGCACATTCCTGATCCCTATTTGGAAGACATAATGCACCGTCCCAAATATAGTATTACCTACGAGGCACTTTTAATTTTTATCATATTAATATAGTCATAAGAATATCATATCAATTTTGAACTCTATGATCAAATATTTACTAGTATATAAAGAATATTTAATCAATAATATATTATTAGATTAATTTCATCAACACGGCGACTGTAATCAACTTCTTAAAATATGTCGGTGAGTATTTATGACAATGTAAATAATTTTTCTTTAAAACCTTCAACTATTCAACCCGTTTTGTAATTCTATAAATACATTAGATATTATTTCATTCATTTATTAATGTTCATAGTGATAATTTTTCAGTCTTTAAATAGATATCTTTTTTATAGGACTCTGATAACGACCTCTTCAACTTCGTTCCAATGAACGCTGTGGCAGGACAAAAAAACGAAAGAATGCTGAATCTGGAGGCCCCTAACAGCAAGCAGCTCAAAAGATCTTCAACGGCTGCATTTACTTGCGTTAAAAAGCTTACGCATGGTTCTAAATTGATAAGAATCGAAATTTACGATGTAGAACATTTTCCTAATGGTATAAGTTCTTTATGTAATTGTGATGCTGAATTGTGTGTGCAGCATATAGTTAAAAACATATTTATGGATGACATTTATAAATCTGTAAAGGAAATTGCTGTAAAAGTATCAGATATTATATTGTAAATAAAGCATAATTCTTATCTAAAAAAGTATTTTTATTTAAGTACTACCCTTTTATATATCTCATTACTAGGTACATAATAAAAATATTTAACTATTATCCTAAATTCAGTTAATTTTCCACCACAAATAATCTATGTCAGTATGCTCATTAGGTATATAATATTAGTACTTTATGAGGATCTATATAATGCGACACTGGAGAATGTGTTAACACATTCAACTATCTGCACCACAATGTGATGAATCGACGATACTGTGAAAACCTTTGAATACTTGAATTAATGATTGCATAGTTATACATTCTCAGATCTTTTTTCTGAACAAATACTTAAAATATAAGAAGACTAGGCAGAATGAATGAATGATTGTGAAAATTGGTGGTGCCTGGATCTCCTCTGATCCAGGTACCCCAATTTTCACCTACTAAAATCTGCAAGCAGGGTTAGATACACCGTCGTTTGTACCCGTTTGTACCATCTTTCTTTTCGTTTGTACCTCAAGGGGTTCGAAAATACAGAACTTTAAAAAACGGTACCTAATATCGGAATCTCGGGCATTTTTGGTGATAATCAAAATCTGCAAGCGGGGTTAGATACACCGTCGTTTGTACCCGTTTGTACCATCTTTCTTTTCGTTTGTACCTCAAGGGGTTCGGAAATACAGGACTTTAAAAAACCTGTTCTCTAAAATCGGAATTTCGGGCAGTTTTTGAGATAATCAAAATCTGCCAGCAGGGTTGGATTCGCCGTCGTTTGTACCCGTTTGTACCAACTTTTTTTTCGTTTGTACCTCAAGGGGTTCGGAAATACAGGACTTTAAAAAACCTGGTACCTAATATCGGAATCTCGGGCATTTTTGGTGATAATCAAAATCTGCAAACGGGGTTAGATACACCGTCGTTTGTACCCGTTTGTACCATCTTTCTTTTCGTTTGTACCACAAGGGGTTCGGAAATACAGGACTTTAAAAAACCTGGTACCTAATATCGGAATCTCGGGCATTTTTTGAGATAATCAAAATCTGCCAGCAGGGTTGGATTCACCGTCGTTTGTACCCGTTTGTACCATCTTTCTTTTCGTTTGTACCTCAAGGGGTTCGGAAATACAGAACTTTAAAAAACCTGGTACCTAATATCGGAATCTCGGGCATTTTTGGTGATAATCAAAATCTGCAAGCGGGGTTAGATACACCGTCGTTTGTACCCGTTTGTACCACCTTTCTTTTCGTTTGTACCTCAAGGGGTTCGGAAATACAGGACTTTAAAAACCTGTTCTCTAATATCGGAATCTCGGGCATTTTTTGAGATAATCAAAATCTGCCAGTAGGGTTGGATTCACCGTCGTTTGTACCCGTTTGTACCAACTTTTTTTTCGTTTGTACCTCAAGGGGTTCGGAAATACAGGACTTTAAAAACATGTTCTCTAATATCGGAATTTCGGGCAGTTTTTGAGATAATCAAAATCTTCCAGCAGGGTTGAATTCGCCGTCGTTTGTACCCGTTTGTACCAACTTTTTTTTCGTTTGTACCTCAAGGGGTTCGGAAATACAGGACTTTAAAAAACCTGTTCCTAATATCGGAATCTCGGGCATTTTTTGAGATAATCAAAATCTGCCAGCAGGGTCGGATTCACCGTCGTTTGTACCCGTTTGTACCATCTTTCTTTTCGTTTGTACCTCAAGGGGTTCGGAAATATAGGACTTTAAAAAACCTGGTAGCTAATATCGGAATCTCGGGCATTTTTGGTGATAATCAAAATCTGCAAGCAGGGTTAGATACACCGTCGTTTGTACCCGTTTGTACCATCTTTCTTTTCGTTTGTACCTCAAGGGGTTCGGAAATACAGAACTTTAAAAAACCTGGTACCTAATATCGGAATCTCGGGCATTTTTGGTGATAATCAAAATCTGCAAGCGGGGTTAGATACACCGTCGTTTGTACCCGTTTGTACCACCTTTCTTTTCGTTTGTACCTCAAGGGGTTCGGAAATACAGAACTTTAAAAAACCTGGTACCTAATATCGGAATCTCGGGCATTTTTGGTGATAATCAAAATCTGCAAGCGGGATTAGATACACCGTCGTTTGTACCCGTTTGTACCACCTTTCTTTTCGTTTGTACCTCAAGGGGTTCGGAAATACAGGACTTTAAAAAACCTGTTCTCTAATATCGGAATTTCGGGCAGTTTTTGAGATAATCAAAATCTGCCAGCAGGGTTGGATTCGCCGTCGTTTGTACCCGTTTGTACCAACTTTTTTTTCGTTTGTACCTCAAGGGGTTCGGAAATACAGGACTTTAAAAAACCTGTTCTCTAATATCGGAATTTCGGGCAGTTTTTGAGATAATCAAAATCTGCCAGCAGGGTTGGATTCGCCGTCGTTTGTACCCGTTTGTACCAACTTTTTTTTCGTTTGTACCTCAAGGGGTTCGGAAATACAGGACTTTAAAAAACCTGTTCTCTAATATCGGAATCTCGGGCATTTTTTGAGATAATCAAAATCTGCCAGCAGGGTTGGATTCATTGTCGTTTGTACCCGTTTGTACCACCTTTCTTTTCGTTTGTACCTCAAGGGGTTCGGAAATATAGGACTTTAAAAAACCTGGTAGCTAATATCGGAATCTCGGGCATTTTTGGTGATAATCAAAATCTGCAAGCAGGGTTAGATACACCGTCGTTTGTACCCGTTTGTACCATCTTTCTTTTCGTTTGTACCTCAAGGGGTTCGGAAATACAGAACTTTAAAAAACGGTACCTAATATCGGAATCTCGGGCATTTTTGGTGATAATCAAAATCTGCAAGCGGGGTTAGATACACCGTCGTTTGTACCCGTTTGACCCATCTTTCTTTTCGTTTGTACCTCAAGGGGTTCGGAAATACAGGACTTTAAAAAACCTGTTCTCTAAAATCGGAATTTCGGGCAGTTTTTGAGATAATCAAAATCTGCCAGCAGGGTTGGATTCACCGTCGTTTGTACCCGTTTGAACCATCTTTCTTTTCGTTTGTACCTCAAGGGGTTCGGAAATACAGAACTTTAAAAAACCTGGTACCTAATATCGGAATATCGGGCATTTTTGGTGATAATCAAAATCTGCAAGCGGGGTTAGATACACCGCCGTTTGTACCCGTTTGTACCATCTTTCTATTCGTTTGTACCTCAAGGGGTTCGGAAATACAGAACTTTAAAAAACCTGGTACCTAATATCGGAATCTCGGGCATTTTTGGTGATAATCAAAATCTGCAAGCGGGGTTAGATACACCGTCGTTTGTACCCGTTTGTACCACCTTTCTTTTCGTTTGTACCTCAAGGGGTTCGGAAATATAGGACTTTAAAAAACCTGGTAGCTAATATCGGAATCTCGGGCATTTTTTGAGATAATCAAAATCTGCCAGCAGGGTTGGATTCGCCGTCGTTTGTACCCGTTTGTACCATCTTTCTTTTCGTTTGTACCTCAAGGGGTTCGGAAATACAGGACTTTAAAAAACCTGTTCCTAATATCGGAATCTCGGGCATTTTTTGAGATAATCAAAATCTGTCAGCAGGGTCGGATTCACCGTCGTTTGTACCCGTTTGTACCATCTTTCTTTTCGTTTGTACCTCAAGGGGTTCGGAAATATAGGACTTTAAAAAACCTGGTAGCTAATATCGGAATCTCGGGCATTTTTGGTGATAATCAAAATCTGCAAGCAGGGTTAGATACACCGTCGTTTGTACCCGTTTGTACCATCTTTCTTTTCGTTTGTACCTCAAGGGGTTCGGAAATATAGGACTTTAAAAAACCTGGTAGCTAATATCGGAATCTCGGGCATTTTTGGTGATAATCAAAATCTGCAAGCAGGGTTAGATACACCGTCGTTTGTACCCGTTTGTACCATCTTTTGTTTTCGTTTGTACCTCAAGGGGTTCGGAAATACAGAACTTTAAAAAACCTGGTACCTAATATCGGAATCTCGGGCATTTTTGGTGATAATCAAAATCTGCAAGCGGGGTTAGATACACCGTCGTTTGTACCCGTTTGTACCACCTTTCTTTTCGTTTGTACCTCAAGGGGTTCGGAAATACAGGACTTTAAAAAACCTGGTAGCTAATATCGGAATCTCGGGCATTTTTTAAGATAATCAAAATCTGCCAGCAGGATTGGATTCACCGTCGTTTGTACCCGTTTGTACCACCTTTCTTTTCGTTTGTACCTCAAGGGGTTCGGAAATACAGGACTTTAAAAAACCTGGTAGCTAATATCGGAATCTCAGGCATTTTTTGAGATAATCAAAATCTGCCAGCAGGGTTGGATTCGCCGTCGTTTGTACCCGTTTGTACCATCTTTCTTTTCGTTTGTACCTCAAGGGGTTCGGAAATACAGAACTTTAAAAAACCTGGTACCTAATATCGGAATATCGGGCATTTTTGTTGATAATCAAATTCTGCAAGCGGGGTTAGATACACCGTCGTTTGTACCCGTTTGTACCATCTTTCTTTTCGTTTGTACCTCAAGGGGTTCGGAAATACAGGACTTTAAAAAACCTGGTAGCTAATATCGGAATCTCGGGCATTTTTTGAGATAATCAAAATCTGCCAGCAGGGTTGGATTCACCGTCGTTTGTACCCGTTTGTACCACCTTTCTTTTCGTTTGTACCTCAAGGGGTTCGGAAATACAGGACTTTAAAAAACCTGGTACCTAATATCGGAATCTCGGGCATTTTTGGTGATACTCAAAATCTGCAAGCAGGGTTAGATACACCTTCGTTTGTACCCGTTTATACCATCTTTCTTTTCGTTTGTACCTCAAGGGGTTCGGAAATACAGAACTTTAAAAAACCTGGTACCTAATATCGGAATCTCGGGCATTTTTGGTGATAATCAAAATCTGCAAGCGGGGTTAGATACACCGTCGTTTGTACCCGTTTGTACCATCTTTCTTTTCGTTTGTACCTCAAGGGGTTCGGAAATACAGGACTTTAAAAAACCTGGTACCTAATATCGGAATCTCGGGCATTTTTTGAGATAATCAAAATCTGCCAGCAGGGTTGGATTCACCGTCGTTTGTACCCGTTTGTACCACCTTTCTTTTCGTTTGTACCTCAAGGGGTTCGGAAATACAGGACTTTAAAAAACCTGGTACCTAATATCGGAATCTCGGGCATTTTTGGTGATACTCAAAATCTGCAAGCAGGGTTAGATACACCGTCGTTTGTACCCGTTTGTACCATCTTTCTTTTCGTTTGTACCTCAAGGGGTTCGGAAATACAGAACTTTAAAAAACGGTACCTAATATCGGAATCTCGGGCATTTTTGATGATAATCAAAATCTGCAAGCGGGGTTAGATACACCGTCGTTTGTACCCGTTTGTACCATCTTTCTTTTCGTTTGTACCTCAAGGGGTTCGGAAATACAGAACTTTAAAAAACCTGGTACCTAATATCGGAATCTCGGGCATTTTTGGTGATAATCAAAATCTGCAAGCGGGGTTAGATACACCGTCGTTTGTACCCGTTTGTACCACCTTTCTTTTCGTTTGTACCTCAAGGGGTTCGGAAATACAGGACTTTAAAAAACCTGTTCTCTAATATCGGAATTTCGGGCAGTTTTTGAGATAATCAAAATCTGCCAGCAGGGTTGGATTCACCATCGTTTGTACCCGTTTGTACCAACTTTTTTTTCGTTTGTACCTCAAGGGGTTCGGAAATACAGGACTTTAAAAAACCTGTTCTCTAATATCGGAATTTCGGGCAGTTTTTGAGATAATCAAAATCTGCCAGCAGGGTTGGATTCGCCGTCGTTTGTACCAACTTTTTTTTCGTTTGTACCTCAAGGGGTTCGGAAATACAGGACTTTAAAAACCTGTTCTCTAATATCGGAATTTCGGGCAGTTTTTGAGATAATCAAAATCTGCCAGCAGGGTTGAATTCGCCGTCGTTTGTACCCGTTTGTACCAACTTTTTTTTCGTTTGTACCTCAAGGGGTTCGGAAATACAGGACTTTAAAAAACCTGTTCCTAATATCGGAATCTCGGGCATTTTTTGAGATAATCAAAATCTGCCAGCAGGGTCGGATTCACCGTCGTTTGTACCCGTTTGTACCATCTTTCTTTTCGTTTGTACCTCAAGGGGTTCGGAAATATAGGACTTTAAAAAACCTGGTAGCTAATATCGGAATCTCGGGCATTTTTGGTGATAATCAAAATCTGCAAGCAGGGTTAGATACACCGTCGTTTGTACCCGTTTGTACCATCTTTCTTTTCGTTTGTACCTCAAGGGGTTCGGAAATACAGAACTTTAAAAAACGGTACCTAATATCGGAATCTCGGGCATTTTTGGTGATAATCAAAATCTGCAAGTGGGGTTAGATACACCGTCGTTTGTACCCGTTTGTACCATCTTTCTTTTCGTTTGTACCTCAAGGGGTTCGGAAATACAGAACTTTAAAAAACCTGGTACCTAATATCGGAATCTCGGGCATTTTTGGTGATAATCAAAATCTGCAAGCGGGGTTAGATACACCGTCGTTTGTACCCGTTTGTACCACCTTTCTTTTCGTTTGTACCTCAAGGGGTTCGGAAATACAGGACTTTAAAAAACCTGTTCTCTAATATCGGAATTTCGGGCAGTTTTTGAGATAATCAAAATCTGCCAGCAGGGTTGGATTCGCCGTCGTTTGTACCCGTTTGTACCAACTTTTTTTTCGTTTGTACCTCAAGGGGTTCGGAAATACAGGACTTTAAAAAACCTGTTCTCTAATATCGGAATTTCGGGCAGTTTTTGAGATAATCAAAATCTGCCAGCAGGGTTGGATTCGCCGTCGTTTGTACCAACTTTTTTTTCGTTTGTACCTCAAGGGGTTCGGAAATACAGGACTTTAAAAACCTGTTCTCTAATATCGGAATTTCGGGCAGTTTTTGAGATAATCAAAATCTGCCAGCAGGGTTGAATTCGCCGTCGTTTGTACCCGTTTGTACCAACTTTTTTTTCGTTTGTACCTCAAGGGGTTCGGAAATACAGGACTTTAAAAAACCTGTTCCTAATATCGGAATCTCGGGCATTTTTTGAGATAATCAAAATCTGCCAGCAGGGTCGGATTCACCGTCGTTTGTACCCGTTTGTACCATCTTTCTTTTCGTTTGTACCTCAAGGGGTTCGGAAATATAGGACTTTAAAAAACCTGGTAGCTAATATCGGAATCTCGGGCATTTTTGGTGATAATCAAAATCTGCAAGCAGGGTTAGATACACCGTCGTTTGTACCCGTTTGTACCATCTTTCTTTTCGTTTGTACCTCAAGGGGTTCGGAAATACAGAACTTTAAAAAACGGTACCTAATATCGGAATCTCGGGCATTTTTGGTGATAATCAAAATCTGCAAGTGGGGTTAGATACACCGTCGTTTGTACCCGTTTGTACCATCTTTCTTTTCGTTTGTACCTCAAGGGGTTCGGAAATACAGAACTTTAAAAAACCTGGTACCTAATATCGGAATCTCGGGCATTTTTGGTGATAATCAAAATCTGCAAGCGGGGTTAGATACACCGTCGTTTGTACCCGTTTGTACCACCTTTCTTTTCGTTTGTACCTCAAGGGGTTCGGAAATACAGGACTTTAAAAAACCTGTTCTCTAATATCGGAATTTCGGGCAGTTTTTGAGATAATCAAAATCTGCCAGCAGGGTTGGATTCGCCGTCGTTTGTACCCGTTTGTACCAACTTTTTTTTCGTTTGTACCTCAAGGGGTTCGGAAATACAGGACTTTAAAAAACCTGTTCTCTAATATCGGAATTTCGGGCAGTTTTTGAGATAATCAAAATCTACCAGCAGGGTTGGATGCACCATCGTTTGTACCCGTTTGTACCAACTTTTTTTTTCGTTTGTACCTCAAGGGGTTCGGAAATACAGGACTTTAAAAAACCTGTTCTCTAATATCGGAATTTCGGGCAGTTTTTGAGATAATCAAAATCTGCCAGCAGTGCTGGATTCGCCGTCGTTTGTACCCGTTTGTACCAACTTTCTTTTCGTTTGTACCTCAAGGGGTTCGGAAATACAGGACTTTAAAAAACCTGTTCTCTAATATCGGAATTTCGGGCAGTTTTTGAGATAATCAAAATCTGCCAGCAGGGTTGGATTCACCATCGTTTGTACCCGTTTGTACCAACTTTTTTTTCGTTTGTACCTCAAGGGGTTCGGAAATACAGGACTTTAAAAAACCTGTTCTCTAATATCGGAATTTCGGGCAGTTTTTGAGATAATCAAAATCTGCCAGCAGGGTTGGATTCACCGTCGTTTGTACCCGTTTGTACCATCTTTCTTTTCGTTTGTACCTCAAGGGGTTCGGAAATACAGAACTTTAAAAAACCTGGTACCTAATATCGGAATATCGGGCATTTTTGGTGATAATCAAAATCTGCAAGCGGGGTTAGATACACCGCCGTTTGTACCCGTTTGTACCATCTTTCTTTTCGTTTGTACCTCAAGGGGTTCGGAAATACAGAACTTTAAAAAACCTGGTACCTAATATCGGAATCTCGGGCATTTTTGGTGATAATCAAAATCTGCAAGCGGGGTTAGATACACCGTCGTTTGTACCCGTTTGTACCACCTTTCTTTTCGTTTGTACCTCAAGGGGTTCGGAAATACAGGACTTTAAAAAACCTGGTAGCTAATATCGGAATCTCGGGCATTTTTTGAGATAATCAAAATCTGCCAGCAGGGTTGGATTCGCCGTCGTTTGTACCCGTTTGTACCAACTTTTTTTTCGTTTGTACCTCAAGGGGTTCGGAAATACAGGACTTTAAAAACCTGTTCTCTAATATCGGAATTTCGGGCAGTTTTTGAGATAATCAAAATCTGCCAGCAGGGTTGGATTCGCCGTCGTTTGTACCCGTTTGTACCAACTTTTTTTTCGTTTGTACCTCAAGGGGTTCGGAAATACAGGACTTTAAAAAACCTGTTCTCTAATATCGGAATCTCGGGCATTTTTTGAGATAATCAAAATCTGCCAGCAGGGTTGGATTCACCGTCGTTTGTACCCGTTTGTACCACCTTTCTTTTCGTTTGTACCTCAAGGGGTTCGGAAATATAGGACTTTAAAAAACCTGGTAGCTAATATCGGAATCTCGGGCATTTTTGGTGATAATCAAAATCTGCAAGCAGGGTTAGATACACCGTCGTTTGTACCCGTTTGTACCATCTTTCTTTTCGTTTGTACCTCAAGGGGTTCGGAAATACAGAACTTTAAAAAACGGTACCTAATATCGGAATCTCGGGCATTTTTGGTGATAATCAAAATCTGCAAGCGGGGTTAGATACACCGTCGTTTGTACCCGTTTGTACCATCTTTCTTTTCGTTTGTACCTCAAGGGGTTCGGAAATACAGGACTTTAAAAAACCTGTTCTCTAAAATCGGAATTTCGGGCAGTTTTTGAGATAATCAAAATCTGCCAGCAGGGTTGGATTCGCCGTCGTTTGTACCCGTTTGTACCAACTTTTTTTTCGTTTGTACCTCAAGGGGTTCGGAAATACAGGACTTTAAAAAACCTGGTACCTAATATCGGAATCTCGGGCATTTTTGGTGATAATCAAAATCTGCAAACGGGGTTAGATACACCGTCGTTTGTACCCGTTTGTACCATCTTTCTTTTCGTTTGTACCTCAAGGGGTTCGGAAATACAGGACTTTAAAAAACCTGGTACCTAATATCGGAATCTCGGGCATTTTTTGAGATAATCAAAATCTGCCAGCAGGGTTGGATTCACCGTCGTTTGTACCCGTTTGTACCATCTTTCTTTTCGTTTGTACCTCAAGGGGTTCGGAAATACAGAACTTTAAAAAACGGTACCTAATATCGGATTCTCGGGCATTTTTGGTGATAATCAAAATCTGCAAGCGGGGTTAGATACACCGTCGTTTGTACCCGTTTGTACCATCTTTCTTTTCGTTTGTACCTCAAGGGGTTCGGAAATACAGGACTTTAAAAAACCTGTTCTCTAAAATCGGAATTTCGGGCAGTTTTTGAGATAATCAAAATCTGCCAGCAGGGTTGGATTCGCCGTCGTTTGTAACCGTTTGTACCAACTTTTTTTTCGTTTGTACCTCAAGGGGTTCGGAAATACAGGACTTTAAAAAACCTGGTACCTAATATCGGAATCTCGGGCATTTTTGGTGATAATCAAAATCTGCAAACGGGGTTAGATACACCGTCGTTTGTACCCGTTTGTACCATCTTTCTTTTCGTTTGTACCTCAAGGGGTTCGGAAATACAGGACTTTAAAAAACCTGGTACCTAATATCGGAATCTCGGGCATTTTTTGAGATAATCAAAATCTGCCAGCAGGGTTGGATTCACCGTCGTTTGTACCCGTTTGTACCATCTTTCTTTTCGTTTGTACCCCAAGGGGTTCGGAAATACAGAACTTTAAAAAACCTGGTACCTAATATCGGAATCTCGGGCATTTTTGGTGATAATCAAAATCTGCAAGCGGGGTTAGATACACCGTCGTTTGTACCCGTTTGTACCACCTTTCTTTTCGTTTGTACCTCAAGGGGTTCGGAAATACAGGACTTTAAAAACCTGTTCTCTAATATCGGAATTTCGGGCAGTTTTTGAGATAATCAAAATCTGCCAGCAGGGTTGAATTCGCCGTCGTTTGTACCCGTTTGTACCAACTTTTTTTTCGTTTGTACCTCAAGGGGTTCGGAAATACAGGACTTTAAAAAACCTGTTCCTAATATCGGAATCTCGGGCATTTTTTGAGATAATCAAAATCTGCCAGCAGGGTCGGATTCACCGTCGTTTGTACCCGTTTGTACCATCTTTCTTTTCGTTTGTACCTCAAGGGGTTCGGAAATATAGGACTTTAAAAAACCTGGTAGCTAATATCGGAATCTCGGGCATTTTTGGTGATAATCAAAATCTGCAAGCAGGATTAGATACACCGTCGTTTGTACCCGTTTGTACCATCTTTCTTTTCGTTTGTACCTCAAGGGGTTCGGAAATACAGAACTTTAAAAAACCTGGTACCTTATATCGGAATCTCGGGCATTTTTGGTGATAATCAAAATCTGCAAGCGGGGTTAGATACACCGTCGTTTGTACCCGTTTGTACCACCTTTCTTTTCGTTTGTACCTCAAGGGGTTCGGAAATACAGAACTTTAAAAAACCTGGTACCTAATATCGGAATCTCGGGCATTTTTGGTGATAATCAAAATCTGCAAGCGGGGTTAGATACACCGTCGTTTGTACCCGTTTGTACCACCTTTCTTTTCGTTTGTACCTCAAGGGGTTCGGAAATACAGGACTTTAAAAAACCTGTTCTCTAATATCGGAATTTCGGGCAGTTTTTGAGATAATCAAAATCTGCCAGCAGGGTTGGATTCGCCGTCGTTTGTACCCGTTTGTACCAACTTTTTTTTCGTTTGTACCTCAAGGGGTTCGGAAATACAGGACTTTAAAAAACCTGTTCTCTAATATCGGAATCTCAGGCATTTTTTGAGATAATCAAAATCTGCCAGCAGGGTTGGATTCGCCGTCGTTTGTACCCGTTTGTACCATCTTTCTTTTCGTTTGTACCTCAAGGGGTTCGGAAATACAGAACTTTAAAAAACCTGGTACCTAATATCGGAATATCGGGCATTTTTGTTGATAATCAAATTCTGCAAGCGGGGTTAGATACACCGTCGTTTGTACCCGTTTGTACCATCTTTCTTTTCGTTTGTACCTCAAGGGGTTCGGAAATACAGGACTTTAAAAAACCTGGTAGCTAATATCGGAATCTCGGGCATTTTTTGAGATAATCAAAATCTGCCAGCAGGGTTGGATTCACCGTCGTTTGTACCCGTTTGTACCACCTTTCTTTTCGTTTGTACCTCAAGGGGTTCGGAAATACAGGACTTTAAAAAACCTGGTACCTAATATCGGAATCTCGGGCATTTTTGGTGATACTCAAAATCTGCAAGCAGGGTTAGATACACCTTCGTTTGTACCCGTTTATACCATCTTTCTTTTCGTTTGTACCTCAAGGGGTTCGGAAATACAGAACTTTATAAAACCTGGTACCTAATATCGGAATCTCGGGCATTTTTGGTGATAATCAAAATCTGCAAGCGGGGTTAGATACACCGTCGTTTGTACCCGTTTGTACCATCTTTCTTTTCGTTTGTACCTCAAGGGGTTCGGAAATACAGGACTTTAAAAAACCTGGTACCTAATATCGGAATCTCGGGCATTTTTTGAGATAATCAAAATCTGCCAGCAGGGTTGGATTCACCGTCGTTTGTACCCGTTTGTACCACCTTTCTTTTCGTTTGTACCTCAAGGGGTTCGGAAATACAGGACTTTAAAAAACCTGGTACCCAATATCGGAATCTCGGGCATTTTTGGTGATACTCAAAATCTGCAAGCAGGGTTAGATACACCTTCGTTTGTACCCGTTTATACCATCTTTCTTTTCGTTTGTACCTCAAGGGGTTCGGAAATACAGAACTTTAAAAAACCTGGTAGCTAATACCGGAATCTCGGGCATTTTTTGAGATAATCAAAATCTGCCAGCAGGGTTGGATTCACCGTCGTTTGTACCCGTTTGTACCATCTTTCTTTTCGTTTGTACCTCAAGGGGTTCGGAAATACAGGACTTTAAAAAACCTGGTACCTAATATCGGAATCTCGGGCATTTTTTGAGATAATCAAAATCTGCCAGCAGGGTTGGATTCACCGTCGTTTGTACCCGTTTGTACCATCTTTCTTTTCGTTTGTACCTCAAGGGGTTCGGAAATACAGAACTTTAAAAAACCTGGTACCTAATATCGGAATATCGGGCATTTTTGTTGATAATCAAATTCTGCAAGCGGGGTTAGATACACCGTCGTTTGTACCCGTTTGTACCATCTTTTTTTTCGTTTGTACCTCAAGGGATTCGGAAATACAGGACTTTAAAAAACCTGGTAGCTAATATCGGAATCTCGGGCATTTTTTGAGATAATCAAAATCTGCCAGCAGGGTTGGATTCACCGTCGTTTGTACCCGTTTGTACCACCTTTCTTTTCGTTTGTACCTCAAGGGGTTCGGAAATACAGGACTTTAAAAAACCTGGTACCTAATATCGGAATCTCGGGCATTTTTGGTGATACTCAAAATCTGCAAGCAGGGTTAGATACACCTTCGTTTGTACCCGTTTGTACCATCTTTCTTTTCGTTTGTACCTCAAGGGGTTCGGAAATACAGAACTTTAAAAAACCTGGTACCTAATATCGGAACCTCGGGCATTTTTGGTGATAATCAAAATCTGCAAGCGGGGTTAGATACACCGTCGTTTGTACCCGTTTGTACCATCTTTCTTTTCGTTTGTACCTCAAGGGGTTCGGAAATACAGGACTTTAAAAAACCTGTTCTCTAATATCGGAATTTCGGGCAGTTTTTGAGATAATCAAAATCTGCCAGCAGGGTTGGATTCGCCGTCGTTTGTACCCGTTTGTACCAACTTTTTTTTCGTTTGTACCTCAAGGGGTTCGGAAATACAGGACTTTAAAAAACCTGTTCTCTAATATCGGAATTTCGGGCAGTTTTTGAGATAATCAAAATCTGCCAGCAGGGTTGGATTCACCGTCGTTTGTACCCGTTTGTACCATCTTTCTTTTCGTTTGTACCTCAAGGGGTTCGGAAATACAGAACTTTAAAAAACCTGGTACCTAATATCGGAATCTCGGGCATTTTTGTTGATAATCAAATTCTGCAAGCGGGGTTAGATACACCGTCGTTTGTACCCGTTTGTACCATCTTTCTTTTCGTTTGTACCTCAAGGGGTTCGGAAATACAGGACTTTAAAAAACCTGGTACCTAATATCGGAATCTCGGGCATTTTTTGAGATAATCAAAATCTGCCAGCAGGGTTAGATTCACCGTCGTTTGTACCCGTTTGTACCACCTTTCTTTTCGTTTGTACCTCAAGGGGTTCGGAAATACAGGACTTTAAAAAACCTGGTACCATATATCGGAATCTCGGGAATTTTTGGTGATACTCAAAATCTGCAAGCAGGGTTAGATACACCTTCGTTTGTACCCGTTTGTACCATCTATCTTTTCGTTTGGACCTCAAGGGGTTCGGAAATACAGAACTTTAAAAAACCTGGTACCTAATATCGGAATCTCGGGCATTTTTGGTGATAATCAAAATCTGCAAGCGGGGTTAGATACACCGTCGTTTGTACCCGTTTGTACCATCTTTCTTTTCGTTTGTACCTCAAGGGGTTCGGAAATACAGGACTTTAAAAAACCGTACCTAATATCGGAATCTCGGGCATTTTTGGTGATAATCAAAATCTGCAAGCGGGGTTAGATACACCGTCGTTTGTACCCGTTTGTACCATCTTTCTTTTCGTTTGTACCTCGAGGGGTTCGGAAATACAGAACTTTAAAAAACCTGGTACCTAATATCGGAATCTCGGGCATTTTTGGTGATAATCAAAATCTGCAAGCGGGGTTAGATACACCGTCGTTTGTACCCGTTTGTACCACCTTTCTTTTCGTTTGTACCTCAAGGGCAGATTTTAATTATCTCAAAAAATGCCCGAGATTCCGATATTAGGGACTAGGTTTTTTAAAGTCCTGTATTTCCGAACCCCTTGAGGTACAAACGAAATGAAAGATGGTACAAGCAAGTACATACCCAGTACAAAAATATGCATTAACAAAAAAAAAACAATATCTTCAAGTCGGGTTCCGAGCATTTTTCAACCCCCCGTATCTCCGAAACCCTTGAGGTACAAACGAAAAAAAAGTTGGTACAAACAGGTACATACGATGTACTAACATATGCAAAAATAAAAATAACGATATCTTCAAGTCGGGTTCTGAGCATTTGTCAACCCCTCGTATCTCCGAACCCCTTGAGGTACAAACGAAAAAAAAGTTGGTACAAACAGGTACATACGGAGTACTAACATATGCAAAAATAAAAATAACGATATCTTCAAGTCGGGTTCTGAGCATTTTTCAACCCCCCGTATCTCCGAACCCCTTGAGGTACAAACGAAAAAAAAGTTGGTACAAACAGGTACATACGGAGTACTAACATATGCAAAAATAAAAATAACGATATCTTCAAGTCGGGTTCTGAGCATTTTTCAACCCCCCGTATCTCCGAACCCCTTGAGGTACAAACGAAAAAAAAGTTGGTACAAACAGGTACATACGGAGTACAAACATATGCAAAAAAAAAATTACAATATCTTCAAGTCGGGTTCCAGGTTCACACAGGTCAATTTTCAGCCATGCTAGGACTACTTGAGAATCAGAGAACAAGTGTGTTTCATTGACTATGTGTTTTGAATTAATAGTTTTATAAACTTTAGCAATTAATTTAGCCAATAATAATGCTGCATTAAGCTCTAAACGAGGAATACTCAACTGTTTTGTTGTTTTTGGATTTATCCTAGATTTAGAACAAAGAAGCAACAGTTTTACATTGCCATTTATGTCTATTGTTCTCAAATAGATTGCACAACCATAAGCTACGTTAGACGCATCTGAAAATCCAATCAATTGAATCTTATGCTTATTATCAATACATGCATTTCGTTTTACTTGAATAGGTGACATTTTAACTAAACTATTGTAAAATAATTGCCATTCTTTTTGCAACTCATTGGAAGGAATTGAATCCCAGTCAGTTTTTGATAGCCAAAGTTCTTGCATAATTTGCTTAGCTTTTATTAATATGGGACCAATTATTCCCAATGGGTCGTAAAATTTACTAATGTAACTCAGTATCTCTCTTTTTGTATCGACGGATTGCTCAGGTGGAGGAGGAAACCTAAAGGAGTCTGTATTTATATTAAAATTCAGTCCTAAAGTTTTGATATCCTTCCCAATATTGATTTCTCCAGCATACTGCTGTTCCTTAGGAATGTCGTGCAATATGCTATCATCATTGGCTGACCATTTGTGTAGGCTAAAACTACCTAAGGCTAGCAAACCAATAAGTTGACCTTTTGTGTCGATAATAGTGTTGAGATCACTGTGAGAATACAAAATATCATCTATGTAAGCTGAGTTTAAAAGCACTGGAGAGGCCAGTGGATATTTGTTTTTAAACCTATAAGCAAGTTCATTTAAACATCTTGTGGCTAAATATGATGAAGTTTTTAACCCATAAGTTACAGTATTTAGCTGCAAACATTTTATTTCACTATTCGGATCATCTCTCCACAAGATGTTTTGTAAAGACCTTTGCTCTTTATTAATTAATATATTCCTAAACATTTGTTTAATGTCACAGATAAAGAAATATTTGTCCAATCTGAACAATATTAGAATATCAAACAACTCATTTTGAACTACAGGACCGTTCATCATTATATCATTAAGTGATATTTTATTTGCTGTTTTCATGGATCCATCAAATACTGTACGCAAGCGCGTGCTCACAGCATCCTCCCGTATTACAGGATGATGAGGCATGAAGTATACTGCATCTCGAGACAAGTTGTAGCCTGTAATATCAAAATAACTTGCATGACCAAGTTGAATATATTCATCAATCAATTTTTGATATTCCTTGAATAAAGAATTATCTTTATTAAATCGTTTTTCTAAGTTTAGAAATCTATGCAATGCTAATGGTAAGGAACTACCTAATTTATTGTTAACATCACAAATTGGAAGTTTCATTGGCATTGAAACTTCAAACTTATTGTAATTAAGTTTTACTGTTTCTTTAAAATACTGTTCACAGTATTGTTGTTCAGATGTGTGATGTTCAGTGTACACCTCTGGTACAGCCTCTGATTGCCAAAATTTTGATAGACTACTGTTTATGTCAGATTCGCACTCATTGCAGAATAAGGAAACAGCAGTATCCTGGAGAAGCGGAGGTGAAGGTACATTGCCTGCGATTATGTAACCGAATTGCGTGTGAACGAGACGGGGTTGCGCAGGATCACTGAACTTCGTGAACTTTTCCTCAGGTTGGGGCAGCAACACCTGAAAAAATATATCAGCAGCTAACAAAGCATCTATTTCATTTGGCACATTGAAAGCATCGTCTGCAAGTTTTATATTTTTAGGTATATTTATATCACCTTTGTTTAGACAGTTCTGTGGTAACTTCATTGCAATATTATCTGTTACAAGAAAATTGACACTGACTTGGTATGGATATACACATGAGAATATATTAGTTTGCAAAGAATGTTTAATATTCTTTTCAGCATTAGCGATGCCTCTTATACCAACAGTAGTAGCAGTTAGCTTTTTTCCTATGAGTTTAGTAATTTTGTTAGTGATGAAAGAAGATTGACTTCCTGAGTCAAGAAGGGCTCTGATTATTATCGGTTTGCCATTCTTCGCAATAATTTTTATTTTAGCAGTAGGAAGCAAAACTTGATTGTTGTTGTTCAACCCTGACAACATAACCACCGGTTTGGTCGGTGTGTCTGACCCAGACTGTGCATGGCTTTCTTCATGCAAAAGCGTGTTGTGTGGTTGCTTACAGCGTGCACATTTGAAGTGAAAGCGGCATTTCCCCTTATGATTATTCAAACATATTTTACAAAGCTGCCTGCTTTCAGCAAATTTGACACGTTCGTTTACACTTGCCAGCATAAATTTTGAGCACGAATAAAGCTTATGCAACTTACCGCAGAAGCTGCAGGACTGTAGTTTGGATGTTGCAAAATTTGTAGACTTTGTCAACACTTGCTTACTGCTGCTAGTATCAGAGTTCTCCAACGCTAAAGCTCGTGCATCCAAATACTTGATAAATTCTGAAAAAGTAGGTAAATTGGTGGGATCGCGATCTAAACAATATGAAGCATATGTGTTGTTATCTAATTTTTTCGATAAAATGCACACAAGCACACTATCCCAGCTCTCTACTGGTTGTTCCAGATTTTTAAGAGCAGCAACATGCTGCTTTGCTTCGGAAACGAAGTTTCGAAGTGAAGTTACACTAGGCTTAGTTATCGGACTTAAGTCTAATAGATATGAAATGTGTTCATACACAATTTTTTGTTTATTGTCATACCTATCTTGTATAATTTTTAAACCTTCTGCATAACTTGTACCCTGTACTGGTAAATTTTTCACTAAATCGTAAGCCTCACCTTTGAGAAAAGTTCTTAAGTACATAAATCTTTGAATGTCAGTAATTGTTTTGTCATTGTGAACTAATGCATTGAATAGTTCTATAAATGGCTTGTATTCAGAATAACTACCATTAAAGAATGGAATTTTTATGTCGGGAAGTATTTTTGATGCAGATTTATTTTTGATACAGCTACCATCACTCTGAGATACGTTAAAATGAGTGTCAAGTTGAATTTTAATTAACTCTAAACCTTTGAAACATAGATCCTCGGTAAGTGTGGGATCTTCATTATCTTGTATTATCATGTTAAACTCATTATATTGACTGAAAAGAGATTTTAACCTATCTTCCTTCAAAAGTAACATTTGTTGTGTCGCGTCTTTTAGAGAATCTTTGGTAATGGTATTACAAATGCGTGTTATGGTACCTTTTATGTATCCACGTTTTTGTGGCAATGATTTCTCGCCTTCCTCATATTCCATGGTTGGCTTTGACATGGTAGGTTCCCACTATGTAAGTTACGTAAGTTAAGAAAACGTAAAAACCACTTATATTTATCACTGATTGAAATTAAGTACTTAAAACTAGTTCTCTTGGCATCCTCTCAGAAAGTAATCAACACATTCTGAGAAGCATCGTGGCCTCCGAGATAAGAAAAAGTTTGTTTACACAGGTTCGTTCGTAAAATGGCGGATTCAATTTTCGATAAAAAAATATTAAATAAAATTGAGTCGTGTTCCAAATTTGTATGTGTATCACGTTGTAGCATGAAAGTTCTCCGGCAAAAGAAAGAGATAGTTGGCCTGGTGTCCTCTTCTAATCACGGCCAGCGATGATGCTAAAACAATTGCACCGATCGTCACTGGAACGTTACTATTGAGTGAAGAGAACTTGTGCAGGCACGTCGCTAGATGGCGCGAGGGCGCTCCCTAGTATTTCTTCTTTTTTCTTAGGAAAATTTCACAATGGCGATTCACAAATATAGCATCGTCATATAGTAGATTATTGACTATATGCGATGAGATGCGTTGCAGTCTTCGAGGATGCGACGATCTTGCTCGATTGGTGTAAGCACCAATCCGTCCGTGTGGCGTTACCGCTGTCGTTGCCTTAGGGCAAAATAATGGCGGCGTACACTCGTAGGTCACACGTACAGCACTTACACGCGTCACCAAGTTTTGTAAACCCGTACTTTTCGTTGCACTTTTTTGACTAATTGCACTAATCGTGAAGCACTTTGTTAATCCTAGACTTTAAGGACCATGTTAAGGGTCCGTCGGTGCAACAGTGTAATTAAAAGGCAGGAGCACGTTTTATCGGTTTAATGGTTGGAGAACGAAGAGGCCGGTGTTGCCATGCACAATAATATTATTATGTTTCCAACAGTTAGTATTTATAAATATTGGTATCGCAATCAAACCAATTATGTTAGATGGGCAGGCTCACTTTCGGATGTATACAGGTTGGAGTGCGGAGTGAGGCAGGGCGGGCAATCCTCTCCTAGGCTATTTAATCTGTATATGAACAAACTGATCGAGGAGCTTAACAATACCAAAATAGGTTGTTCAATTGATGGAGTGTGCGTTAATAACATAAGCTACGCTGATGATATGGTGTTGTTGAGCCCATCGGTCAAAGCCCTACAAAATCTTCTGGACATATGTGAGCGTTATGCTGTGGCCCATGGCCTTAGGTACAATGTGAAAAAGAGTGAATTGATGGTTTTTAAGTCAGGTAATAAGACGTATACCGTACCGCCTGTTACGCTCAGTGGCACTCTCCTGAACCGCGTCACACAGTTCAAGTACCTGGGGCACTGGGTTACCGATACGTTGTCCGATGACATGGATATTGAAAGGGAACGTAGGGCGTTGGCTGTAAGGTGCAATATGCTGGCTAGGAGGTTTGCACGCTGTACAAGAAACGTAAAAATAACGCTATTTAAAGCATTTTGCCAGTCTATGTACACGTGCAGCCTTTGGGTTAAGTACACTCAAAAAGCATACAACGCCTTACGTGTTCAATATAATAATGCACTCAGGATGCTGCTGCGACTACCAAAATTCTGTAGTGCATCGGGAATGTTCGCGGAGTCGCGGACCACGGGCTTTCATGCTGTAGTACGAAACAGAGTTGCGTCCCTCATGCGGCGGATTCGAGATAGTTCCAACAGCATCCTGAAAGCTATTGAATGTAAGTTTGACTGTCCGATTATAAGACACTGGAACGAGATCCACGTATCTGACTCCAAGGGGGTACTCAGGTGGCTTAGGGTTAAGTAATAATAATTGTATAATTAAGTAATTAATTACCTATCTAATTTATTTTATGTTATTGTCACTATTTATTTATAATTATTAATTGGATGTATTATTATAGATTGTTATTTTAATTTCATTTGGATAAATTGTATTGTACTAACATATTATTATAAATTACTAACAACAATATGGAACAAGTTTTCCGAAATAAATGAATTGAATTGAATTGAATTAAAAAGCGATTATGAATAAGGGTGTAAGTCTATGGATAAAACAGCAGTTTTGTTTTATTGTGCTAGCAAGTACCTATGTACAGTTATCAAAGCTGTTATTGGTACCTAATAGTAATATTGATACGGAGATAGATAAACCTCCTCAACAAAAGTTTGTAAGAGAGTCGGCGCAGAAATGAAAAATAGTTGAAATCCGGCCCGGACGGGAGGCGGCATCACGGCATCCTTCATTCTGCTAAATTAGTCTCTTCTTGGCTCTATACTAATCGATGATGGGTGTGGATCTCGAACATATTTTTTTTATTATACAGGATTATTGGTGCATTCTTTACCAAACTTTAATGGCGGTTGGAGGACTCATTTTCTATCAAAATCAATCAAATCAAAAAGTCATTTATTCAGTTTAGGCTCTAGTAAGGCACTTATGAACGTTAAATTGGTACATACAGTTGAATTTACAACCGGTTCGGAATACACTTAAACTGAGAAGACTCCGGCAAGAAACTCAGCAAGGTTTTTTTTTTTGTGGAAGATCTTTTCATATTACAGCTTTTTTTCTATCTCCTCAGTCCCCAAAAACATCTTATCCCCAAGGGATTTTTATGTGAATTTCTAATGTTTATTTTTGAAAAATCCCAAAAGTCAGCCTATAAACATGAATGAGAAAATAAATAATGCTATCAAAATCTTACTGCCAAGAAAGATCTAGTTTTTAACCGACAGACCCGGAAGGAGGGTTATGTTTTTCGAGTGTATGTATGTATGTCTCTTTCTTTGGCACGCTCTGCAGCTTAAACGGTGTTAAACCGTTCTTCAAATAATTTTATTACTCATTTAGCCACTAGGTGGCGCTAGTAAATTTGTATGCATTTTCTACATCGCGATGTCAAGAGTCATCAACGTTGTATCTTAGATTTAATTGCTTTATAATACATACTTGTGGAAAAGTCGATCGTGTTTTTTTGTTAACAAGCCATCGATCTGATCTTAGTACCTCTTCGTGACTTTCAAATGAATGGTTGTTCAAACGGCTTGATGGATTTGAGCATATGAGGTGTCGTTAGATTTGACTTAACTGTGGGAGTGTCATAGGGTATATTATTTTTATATGGCATCTAGGAAAAAAAAATACAAAAACAAAAATTTTAAGGGTATCAAATGAAAGCGTGTGAACAGCCCATTCCATATATGTTTATATTGTAATACTTTTATGATACCATTTTGACGTAAACTGTAAAAATCCACGTTTAATGCAAGGATAGTAGGTACTTAGGTACTGAGCGGTTGTTAGCCTTACTTTACCGTACCGCTCATTTACTTACTAATACATACAACTCATTCATTAATAAAGCTAAAAAGTCTGAAATAAATTAAATTATTAAAAGAAACCAAAAACCCGTAACTGCGTATAACAAAAAATAAAAGAAAAGAGAAAAACAAGCTCTTTAATCTATATTGCAGTCGGGGATAAACAAATATTACAAAAAAAATACATACTTAGGTTATTGGTTTGTCCCCGACTGCAATACCTTATAGCATTCAAGTAATATTCAAAATTCTATAGATTAAAGAGCTTGTCTTTCAGTTAATTTTTGTTTTACGCAGTCGGGTTTTTTGCGAATGCTTAGTCTGCTTACTCTTAAATGTCTGTGGGACTGTGGTATAAAAAGTAGTAGGAGTAGTAATTATAGGTGTGTCAATCTAGTGGAGAATTTAAAAATCCTTATTATATGAGGAATTTACATGGAATTTATTATCTGCTACACTTTTGACAGACACCAGCTGTCAAGTGTCAAGCAAACGTCAATTTGAAGCGTCCGTTTTCGTCTGAGGAGAAAGGTAGGTAGGTATATGGTAGGTATCTTCACTCTACGGTTCTCCTCGTATAGGTATATTATTTTACTCTTTGTTCTTCTCGTAGACAGTGATGCCAACATAGCTAGATCTAGCTATTTTTTGGTGCTAGGCAGCTACAATTTAAGTAAGCTTGTACCTAAAATTATTTAAGCCGCGAACGGCTGATGTCTGAAATCGAGAGTACACCTTCTAGTGTCTCCGATTGGGGTCGACTAAACCTAGTCTATTTCAACCCCACTAAGACACAAGCCTGCGCGTTCACCGCTAAGAAAACCCCATTTGCTGTAGCTCCACAATTCCAGAACACGTCCTTGAACATCAGTAAAAGCATTTAGAGTAAGAGCCCACGAAGATCTGACCTTCGTCATTTTATAAAACCTGGAAGTTTCTCTGTGTGTGTCCCTAATAGAGGTAAAAACAATCCCCGAATATGAAGTTTGGATCGCGGTGGCTTTGGAAGTTATCAGGTAACAAAGGTGTCAAAAATTGCACCTCAAATTCGTTAAAGTATAAAGGTCAGTTTTTATATATTTTGTTTGGACTAATATTAGAAATCACGTCGTCCATTGTCAGACACTTTGAACGGTGGAAACTCCCTGTCAGACACCTTAAAGTATTAAAAAATATTATTCAACTTTCGTCATTTTATAAAAGCTGAAACTTATATATGTTACTTGACGAACTATCAAAAGATGATTTCTCAGTTGTCAGACACTTTCGATGGTGGGTTTGCCGTGTCAGACACATTAAAGGTCTATCGTAGGTGCGAGCGCGAGGTATATTCAATGTGATTTATTTTACAAACGAAAAGAGATAGACCCATAGTTATTTTGGAGAGTTTGTAGATTAAATCATGAAATTAATAAATCATGCAAAAAAAGTCTACATCAATGACCCAGTTTTAAAGTTACAGATCAAAAATCTAAAAAAACACAATTTTTTTGAACATTTTTTTATATAATATCGTTATTTTTATTAGATTTTTGTTCCATATTTTTATTTTATTTCTACTTATCTATCAGATAAACTTTCTAGCTTTCAAATGATACTATTTTTAACAAAATACACCGATTACTTAACAAGAAACAAAGACAAAACTAAAAGATGAGCATTGCATTAAAAAATAAATTAAAGCGCCGTACGTACTGTTAAGGTACTATTAGTATTTATTTACTTGGAGTGTAATGAATTAACGTTAATTCTCCCATAACAAATAATTTATTGTAAACGCAAACGCGATAGGTAGTTTACTCACGTTAATTCTTTACACTCGGGGTACCTACTGAACCATATTTTCATTTACCACCATACCATATTTTCAAGGGTGTCAGTTTTTATACATTTTATTTGGAATAATAATAGAAATCACATCATCCATTGTCAGATACTTTGAACGGTGGAAACCCCCTGTCAGACACCCTTAAAGTATTAATAAATACTAGCTGTCCCCCGCGGTTTCACTCGCGTTCCCGGGATAAAAAGTAGCATATGTCCTTCTTCATACCATAGGCTATCTGCATACCAAATTTCATGATGATCCGTTGAGTAGTTGAGGCGTGAAAGCGTAACAAACAAACAAACAAACAAACTCACTTTCGCATTTATAACATTATAGTAAGGATTATTCATATTCGTCATTTTATATAAGCTGAAATTTATATATGTCGGAGTCAGCGACAGCCAAGCGATACAAACACCACGATTAGGGTTCACTGGTATCGGGATTCGGTGGGCGCAGTGCAGGCAATAAAACAACGTTATACCATCGCTTCGTAAAAGTCCCGTATGAGGAGAAGAAGCGACGCAACAAACTCCTCACGGGCCCAATGTGTTTATTACGTTATTATTACGACACAATATTAAAATTAAATAATCACTTCACTTCACATTACTTCACTTCACACATGTACAGTCTTAAATAATTACAGGCTACAGAACCGGGTGTAACAATGATTGCACTGAGATGTGTACAGCTCGAGCGCTTGTGATAAACTAACTATCCCAAAAGCAATACGCATCCCCTTATAAACTCTGTTATTCACGTTATAGTCAAATCAATGTTCTTAATATTACGCATACCCTCATTAAGTCTGTTATTTACGTTAAAGTCAAATCAGTGTTGCTACTATTTTACCCAACCCTTGTACCACGATAATATCGTAATCCAACTGAGTCCGACCAAAGATCTAACTCTCCGACACGGCCATCCTGCGAATCACACGTCCTCGTGTGAAAAGTTCTACCAGATGTACCTGAAACAAAAGAAGTCCAGCACAGTAACTGATAATTTCACTCGGCCATTCCTGCCTAAACTTTCGAGCCATTCTTGGTATCAATCGCTTCAGTTTAATCATTATACTAACGCTTACTCATACTGATGAATGATACAGTTCCAATCTCTAAAGTCAACTCAGGTAAGCAGTAAGCACAGTTTAGACAATCCAAATTTAACAATGACTAAGATCAACAGCCATACAGCTCCACCAAGCACGTTTACTACCTACGTACTTACCTAAGGGAGACAGTTTTAGCTTTATAGTCTTAGCTTCTAGGCAAGAATAGAACCCAAAGCCATTGCTTATAGAATATTCACGGACTACTCTGTCTCCACGGAAATTCGAAATCTATGGTCTCCACGCTGTACAATAAACCATCTCAGTGTTATGGAAACAGCCACCGCGCCGTTAATAGTCTAAATGGCCTCCAATGGCCTTCACGCCTTCCATCTAACTGGCCACCTCGCCTTCTAGATAAAACCATCAAAATGGCCACCGCGCCTTCTAGATTACTACTAATTCTGGCAAAAAGCATACAGGCTCCCGGATGGTAGCCGGGTACCGCAGCCTTTGGATGCGTGCAACACCAGAGGTATCACACGCGCGTGCCGACTCTGCAGAAATCTCTTCTAGATTACCACAAATTCTGGCAAAAAGCATACGGCCTCCCGGATGGTAGCCGGTTACCGCAGCTTTTGGACGCTTGCAACACAAGGGGTATCACTCGCGTGTGCCGACTCTGCGGAAATCTCTTCACCTCTCCTTCCATATGGCCACCTAGCCTTGCGGATAACACCGTCTAAATGGCCACCTCGCCTTATTTAGACAATACCGTGTAAATGGCCACCTCACCGTTCAGACAACCTAACCCAACCTAACATAGAACCATATCAGTCAACACAATGTTGAGACAACTTGTAAATAGCTCACTCAGTAATTACGCTGCTGATTACATACACAGATACACAACGAGTATTTCATAAACAAAGATCTCACTATCATTTTCATCCAACAAACATGGATCCACCTCGGCAGCCACTCACGCAACTCAATAACCCTATAAGGTTCTAGATTTTATTTCATTCCACCAATGATTTTCCGAGCGAGCTTAAACGAGCTAAGCTCGGAATTTCTCTACGTGACAGGGTTCACAATGAGGACATTCGTAAGAGAACGAAAACGACAGACATAGCTCGTAGAGTTAGTAAGCTGAAGTGGCAATGGGCAGGCCACATCGCTCGAAGAGCCGATAACCGCTGTGGAAGAAAGGTTCTCAAGTGGCGACCACGTACTAGAAAGCGCCGAGTGGGACGCCCTCTCACCAGGTGGACCGACGATCTGGTCAGACTCGCTGGGCACCGCTGGATGCAAGCGGCCCAAAACCCTTCAAAGTGGAAGTCAATGGGGGAGGCCTATGTTCAGCAGTGGACATCCATAGGCTGATATGATGAATGATTTTCCATTAAAATAATCTTTCACAGAAAATTAAGTCACTATAGCCTTCTTTTCTTTCAAATCTTGCTTTATCAAGTTTGCGTTAGCATTTAGCACTATCTATCAGCCTGTTCTTCTAAATTAACTCAACTTCACGATCGGACAACGTTAATAAATTTAGGGTTCTAGTTACTCTACTTATCACTAACTCAAGTAGAATGCCTGAATGACTAAGAACTTCGCTATTATCAATATGAACTCAAGTTTTACCAAAATCCTTATCACCTCTGGTACGACAAATTTTACTCTCAAGATGAAGCCAGGGCTTCTGACAGTACATTTTACTTCACTTAAGGCTTCCTATTATGCATTAGGCTCCAAATAAAACTCTACTAGGGCTTTACAAACATTGAGAACGATATGTTACTGTGTTTATCTTTACATTGATTCTTCATAAGCTCTACATTGAACTCTACATGAACTCTACATTAGACTCCATTCTAAATTATAGAAGACGTTAAAACCATGAATTAACTATTCGAATTCAAAAGATCGCATCAATATTGGGATAGTAACAATACTAGGACCGCATTAAACAAAAGGGCCAGTCCGTCAACCCTGTCTCAACAACCAAAAGCTAACTATCTCAGCCACGGTGCTACCCCTTGCAATGGGTATAGGTACTGCGCATAAAAAAACTATAGCAATCCGAAACATTGACTAAAATATCAGTGTAATTCTTATTGTCGCTACTCAAAATATCTAAATCAGGAGGAAACTATTGATTGGTAACTCTTTTGACTCCGCGTCTGACTAAAGCGATATAAACTACCAATTACCACCGTTGCAGACCAAATACAAAAGTTAGTTTTTGAAATTAACTTTACGACTAATGAGGTTCATTGATTCATGCATGACCATCTTTTGGAACTTCACGAGTATTTCTCCAACGTAGTGGTGTTCAATAATCTCTTACAGCTGAATAACAATCGCATTATCAAAGTAAATGAATTCAAAACTAATCAAAATATCGTATTGGCAAGAGGCAATAAGTTTGTGAATGTGAACCTTCTCAGTTGACTCTACTAGTGCTTTACACTTTTTCCTTCTTAACAAATAATAAAAACTGCCCAGAACTGAACGTAGGTAGTCTACCACTATGCTAAGTCAGTTACCGCAGCTCTTAACCAACATTAAAATCAAAATAAAAAGTAATGTATTCAGTTTAGACCCTGTTGCCTACTTATGAACGTTAAACAGCTACATATAGTTGAATGTACCTCATCTGTACTACACTATCTTTCAATTGACCAGTGACAGCAAAACGCTCAATCCTTTGACTGTTTGATGACCCGCGCGGGCGAGGAAAACAATAGAAATCAATTGTTATTTTTCAACCGCAAGTCAAGGGATTAACCAGAAATACTAACGCCTAAAGTCATAACTTACAGTGAAAGAGAGACAAGTTAATTAACGAACACTATTGAAGTGAACTAATCGATTCACTTCACGGACTACTTAAGTTTACTTAAGAGATACCAAAATAGTTAAAACTTTACTACGACTGATATAATTTCTCTCCAAAATGGTCTTCTGTTTCATCTAGTTTATCAGGTGCTACCTAATTGGCATTAGTCTAAACCTATCGTGAGATTATATGACGGAGGAGATTAAAACATTGTGCGATTTAAATGACCTAGAAATATTGAGACATTGCATAACCCTACATGACCTTCACTATGTGAATAAATATCAGGGACATAAACAAAGAACATTACCAACCGCATATTGTACCAGCACAGTACATCACTATCAAGGGACTCACAAAACTCCTAGTTAGTTGCTTGACTACACTATTAACCATCACAATTTATTTTTACCTACATTTTTCAAATCCAAAATCATCATGAAACTAAAACGCAGCTTTGAAAACCTTGTTGTTGACATTAAGCCATTATTATAGAGAAGACGCCACACATCACAACTATGTTCCGTTCAAGTGAGGCCATCCGGCCACAATTGTTGTTGTAGAATGATAAACGAAACGCGTAAGCACCTTGAAAATCACGGTGTTTGCGAGAAAAATACTCCTAAAAGAGTTCTGATAGTATTTCTACTAGCCTAGGCGACTAATTTATTGTTTCAGCGCTAAAGAGAACTTTAGTTCACTCTAGAAAAATAGGACATAACCTTTGATAGGTTTCTATTGTCTAGTTAAAACAATATTGATTAGCACGGCGTCAATGCCTAGTCTCTTTGCGAACCAACGTAAACAAGAATAATTATAAAAGCATACCGTCACGTTACACTAACAACACATCTACTTAGTTAACGCTTCAACACAAACTACGATAATAAACCACGCAGCCTAGGTGTGGCTCATCTTATTAAGCAAGTATAACTCAAATCGTTTGGTGCATATTTTATGTGACTATCCCTATAGATCATAATCCCTATGACTGCTCTAAGCACTACCAGTTCCGTAATAATAATTATACCCGTGATTATCCCCGTAATCAAAACGCAAAATAATAATTTAAGACTCAAGACGAAACACACTTAAATCCAATTAAAACGCTAACCAACTAAATTCTCAACAACAATGGGTACTTGTACCTCAGGTACCATCGTAATCTATTAGCAAACAACATGAAATCGACTCACAGAAAATAGTCATCTGTTCCGCCTGGTTGCGGATGCAGCACAGGTCCACCCGACGCTGGTTGCTACCGTTGCTCACTGCACCGGTGTTGTTGCCAACCGCGCTGCCGTTGCCACGAACGCTTTTGACTGCAGTGAAGTTGCAGGCACGAGAGCAGTTACTTGCAAAGAAGCCAGCATCACCACATCTGTAACATGTAACACCAAAAGCATTTGATCGTAGCTTAGACAAAAAAAAGATTAAAAAGTAAAGGAACGATCACATGACCTGTTTTTCCGTAGACAACCGCGCAGCATGGAATCACCACCATCTAGCTATTATCATGTCGCATATAAGCACGCGCATCTCATGATCCATTTAGTTACTCGGTTACTTGGCTATAGAAACGATGCCACCAAACTTGATTCAGTCTTCATTCTTGACGTCATCCCTCGCTGGCAAAAGCCTCTATTTGACACGTGTTCGAGGTTCTCAAGCACATAGCAGTGCTTAAAGTATGTGGTAACAATCCAAGTATAGTTTTATTGCCAGTCTTTATCCCACTTCTGATGTCGGAGTCAGCGACAGCCAAGCGATACAAACACCACGATTAGGGTTCACTGGTATCGGGATTCGGTGGGCGCAGTGCAGGCAATAAAACAACGTTATACCATCGCTTCGTAAAAGTCCCGTATGAGGAGAAGAAGCGACGCAACAAACTCCTCACGGGCCCAATGTGTTTATTACGTTATTATTACGACACAATATTAAAATTAAATAATCACTTCACTTCACATTACTTCACTTCACACATGTACAGTCTTAAATAATTACAGGCTACAGAACCGGGTGTAACAATGATTGCACTGAGATGTGTACAGCTCGAGCGCTTGTGATAAACTAACTATCCCAAAAGCAATACGCATCCCCTTATAAACTCTGTTATTCACGTTATAGTCAAATCAATGTTCTTAATATTACGCATACCCTCATTAAGTCTGTTATTTACGTTAAAGTCAAATCAGTGTTGCTACTATTTTACCCAACCCTTGTACCACGATAATATCGTAATCCAACTGAGTCCGACCAAAGATCTAACTCTCCGACATATATGTTACTTAACGAACTATCAAAAGATGATTTCTCAGTTGTCAGACACTTTCCATGGTGGGTTTGCCGTGTCAGACACATGAAAGGTCTACCGTAGGTGCGAGCGCGAGGTATATTCAATGTGATTTTTTTACTAACGAAAAGAGATAGACCCATAGTTATTTTGGAGAGTTTGTAGATTAAATCATGAAATTTAATAAATCATGCAAAAAATTCTACATCAATGACCCAGTTTTAGAGTTACAGATCAAAAATCTAAAAATACACAATTATTTTGTTTTTTTTTATAATTTTCGTTATTTTTATTAAGTTTTTGTTCCATATTTTTATTTTATTTCATCTTATCAACTAGATAAACTTTCTAGCTTTCAAATGACACTACTTTGAACAAAATACACCGATTACGTAAAAAGAAACAAGGAAAAAAACGAATAGACGAGCATTATTATTTAAAACTTTAAGGGTGTCTGACGGGGGTTTCCACCGTTCAAAGTGTCTGACAATGGTCGACGTGATTTCTAATATTATTCCAAATAAAATATATAAAAAATGACACCCTTGAAAATATGGTATGGTGGTAAATGAAAATATGGTTCAGTAGGTACCCTGAGTGTCAAGAATTAACGTGAGTAAACTACCTATCGCGTTTGCGTTTACAATAAATTATTTGTTATGGGAGAATTAACGTTAATTCATTACACTCCAAGTAAATAAATACTTAATAGTACCTTAATAGTGCGTACGGCGCTTTAATTTATTTTTTAATGAAATGCTCATCTTTTAGTTTTGTCTTTGTTTCTTTTTAAGTAATCGGTGTATTTTGTTAAAAGTAGTGTCATTTGAAAGCTAGAAAGTTTATCTGATTGATAAGTAGAAATAAAATAAAAATATGGAACAAAAATCTAATAAAAATAACGATATTATAAAAAAAAATGTTCAAAAAAATAGTGTTTTTTTAGATTTTTGATCTGTAACTCTAAAACTGGGTCATTGATGTAGACTTTTTTGCATGATTTATTAATTTCATGATTTAATCTACAAACTCTCCAAAATAACTATGGGTCTATCTCTTTTCGTTTGTAAAATAAATCACATTGAATATACCTCGCGCTCGCACCTACGGTAGACCTTTAATGTGTCTGACACGGCAAAGCCACCATCGAAAGTGTCTGACAACTGAGAAATCATAGTTTGATAGTTCGTCAAGTAACATATATAAATTTCAGCTTTTATAAAATGACGAAAGTTGAATAATATTTTTTAATACTTTAAGGTGTCTGACAGGGAGTTTCCACCGTTAAAAATGTCTGACAATGGACGACGTGATTTCTAATATTAGTCCAAACAAAATATATAAAAACTAACCTTTATACTTTAACGAATTTGAGGTGCAATTTTTGACACCTTTGCTACCTGATAACTTCCAAAGCCACCGCGATCCAAACTTCATATTTGGGGATCGTTTTTACCTCTATTAGGAACATACACAGAGAAACTTTCAGGTTTTATAAAATGACGAAGGTCAGATCGTCGTGGGCTCTTGGGCTAATTGGGATCCTTGGCGTCGACATTTCTAGCGATGTTTTGTTCCATAGTCACTTAGAAGACAAGGTTAAGCTGGCATCCAAAAAGCTTGGAGTGCTCAACAAAGCGAAGCAGTACTTCACATCGGGCCAAAGACTGCACCTTTATAAGTCGCAAATCCAGCCTCATATGGAGTACAGCTATCATCTGTGGGCAGGGGCACCTTGTTTTGTAAGTTAGTCTGATTATACCGTGCTAAAGGAAAGACGTGGTTTTATTAATCTAGACTTGTACTATCTATTCTATGATCTAGACTAGACCCCTTCTGTCATAGTCTAGATCATAGAATAGATAGTACTTTTATTTGTTAATATGTCCTCCGTAGTCTGTGATTAAAGTGATATTATAAATAAAATGTATGCGACTGAAGGACTTGATCCATGGTCATAAACAGATTTAAAAAAAAAACTGTCATTCTCTTGAAGTTTATGGTAATCTGTGAATATGGCCATCGTCGTCGATTGATAAATTATTTTTCTTAAAATGTTTTACTCAAAAATAATTATGATATAGTGTCCAGTGCACCAGTGTAAATATTTGCTGCGTACTCCATCCGGGTCTAATAATTTATTCTTGAAAATAAAGAATCCGACAGTGCCGTAAAGATGTCTAAATGGTACGTGACAGTGAATCACTGCCTTCGTTTAAAAATGGTTTTTGGAAAATGACCAGCGCAGCAGCCTAATTAAATGGAATAAGAAATGAAAATATTTTATATTACATCGTAATCGTTGACCATTACATACAACTCAATAGCATTTTGTTATTTATCAATACAAATTAGTTAAAATAGTATCGTAGCGACCGACCTACCGGTTTCATTATAGGTAGATAGTTTATGAGTGAAGTAGCTTATTATAACTGTGCAGGCAATCGGAGCGTAGCATTCACGAGATGCTGAAGGACACGCCGCCGCTGCGCGAGTCCAGCGACTCCATCACATCGGGGACGGAAGCCAAGTTTCCCACGTCGCGCTCCATGCCCTTCCCGCCGGCATACGGTGAGAAAACTTATCATTTCGTGATCACCAGAAATAAAAAGTCAACTGACTTCTACCAAGCTTTAACTCATATTCTGTCTGTCTTAATACAGACAAACTGCTGCTAAGTAAATGTAACAAGAATCCTATTAGAATATAAATCATGCCTTTTGTTAAATAATTTGATGAAACATCCTCTTGAAACAAGATAGGCTTACAGAATAGATAAGTTAAATATAGTCCATCATAACAACTTCCTGTTTAGATTATTATGCACTCTATGAATATTATAATTGCAGATTCTTGTTGGATATATTTTATATGATTCCACACTTACAGCTACATTAGGGCACAGAATATTCAATAGTACTACGTACAGAAAACCCACTTCGAAAACGACATTTAAATAAAAAGCTACTCTTGGAACGACGTAATAAGGCGCAATCCAGCTCGCTCAGCGCTGCGCGGCTAAAATTATATTCACCTACAACTTCCCTCTCTTTCTATCAAATAACTCTATCCTGTATGACGCGTCACGTGTTACGATAGGGTTGTCTAATGACGTATTATGAATCTTCAATATTTCTTTATCGGTTATGTATGTACCTATTACTATTCTCCTTTCGATAATAATGACATATAAAATATCCTAGCTAACAAGTATTAGAGCAGAAAGTTATTTTTAAATGTCTGCATATTTTAATCCAAGTTGTTAGGCCTGTACTGATACTTTGTATACTGAATGTGTATTCTGTCTACGAAACTGAATACAACTATTTTGGGGAAGGGTTTTAGTAACATACATGTATATAAAATCTGGAATGACTGACGACGGGACAAGAAACGGCACGACTACCTAGTCCAGGGCCGTCAGCCGAAATTCACAACGTTTGTTATTAATAATCTTCAAGTTTGTTATATAAAAAATAATAAAGTTAAAGAATTATTTAAAAAAGGATATACCAAGTAAGTAATAACAATTAGAATTGTTAAATTTTTCTGAATATTATTCTACTGATTTTTGAAATATTGGTTTGTTAAATCTTAGTTATTCTAAAAAGGTAGAAGTAAAATCTACACTAATGTATATTCATTAGTGTATAATAATACTAGTATTATAAAGACGTAACATTGGTTTGTTTGTATATTTGAAGAGGGAACACTCTCTATTCTGGAACTACTAACAGTTTCTAAAAAAAAAACATCAAAATCGGTTCATAAACGAAGAAGTTATCCGCGAGCACACATAAAAAAATATATTTACGGTCGAATTGAGAAACCTCCTCCTTTTTTTGAAGTCGGTTAAAAATCATTCACATGAGTTATTGAGGTCTAAGTGGCCC
>OX596263.1:14679758-14712379 GCA_951394255.1 Polyploca ridens | reverse complement strand
AGTCCATCACAGACGTAGCTATAATATACATATTAATATAAATCATAGCAAGGCATATAAAAGTGTTTTCTTTTTAAGATCGGAAGTACATAAAGGGAAGTTAGCTAAGGTATAGAGTTGGAAACTGTTCAGATTTAGTTTAACGAACATAAAGAAGCTCATTTGTATGCTGTTGGATTATATATGTACATATTTACATCAATCAATGAAATACTTAAAATTATTTACAAGCATATACATACATGTTATTATATATTTGTGTTGATATTTGTACAGCGCTAAGATGCTATGATATACGTATGCATATATGTTTTCAGTCGCAAATTACATTGATCACAAGATACACGCGTTTTTATTTCGTTCCGATACCTACAGACGATAGTGAGCCTTATGCTAAAGAACATATGGTCCTTCGAGCCGGATGCTCGCGTTTAAGTGAATAAAAAATCCAACCGAGTGCATACAATAGGCGCTGCATTCCATTGTAGATAAGAAAGATTCTCGATCGTCGTGAGTGCGAAAATGAAATATTGATGCGTAATTACAAGTTATAAGATATAATTACAAGTTTAAGAAGTTTGTTTATGACGATTTAGTTCTCAATTAGTGTTAGTGATGGCTTCAGAAACAGAACAAATCTTAAGTGTGTTAGAAGATACGGCGAATTTAATTCGAAAAACTCAAATTAATTTGAGAAAATGCCCTAAGGAACGTTTGACAAAAGGTTATATAGAAACACGTATCAAGTGTATTGATGAGTACTGGAATACGTTTAAGACAACACATAATCAATTATTAAGGGCTACGCCGCGAGAACAACGTGCTATATTGCCGTACTTAGTAAATGAAGATTTTCAAGTTTATGAAGACCTATATCTGTGCGTTAAAGGCGATTTAGCGGACTTGTTAACATCTAAAAGTAAAAAAGAAAGTGCACAATCTACGGAGGTCGATGTTACGATGGAACCTCAGTTGTCAGCAGTCAAATTACCAAGAATACAACTGCCTATATTCTCTGGCAATTACGAGGAATGGCCTACTTTTCAAGATATGTATGTTTCCTTGGTTCATAACATTACAGCACTTAAAAACGTACAGAAATTACATTATTTGAAAATAAGCATTACTGGTGAAGCTGCAATACTTCTTAAACATATACAAGTTACTGACAACAATTATTTACAAGCCTGGGATATACTGAAGAAACGTTATGACAATAAACGGCTTATTGTAAACTCATTATTGAAGAGATTATTTACACAAAGAAAATCTAGTTCTCAATCCTCTATTCATTTGAAGAGTCTATTAGATACCACTACTGAGTGTATTAATAGCTTACGAAACTTGAACGTGAACACCGATTCCTGGGATCCTGTTCTTATATTTCTTCTTGTGCAGAAATTGGACCCGGAGTCACACAAGGAATGGGAGGAGTATGCACACAAGGATGATAACAACGATTTACCTACGTGGAACGATTTACAGAAGTTTTTAGAATCTAAATTTCGTACATTGGAGTTGATAACGCCAGCTTCAACTACTCGTGATAGAAATATTAAATCGCTACATGTGTCTAATACGGATAGGTCTTGTGTAATGTGTAAAGAGAACCATTATTTATGTCATTGTAAAGAGTTTAATAAGTTACAACCATTTGAAAGAAGTGAATATGTTCAAAATAATAGAATTTGTTTCAATTGCTTAATTCCAGGGCATACTGTTAATAAATGTCGTGTTCCTATGTCGTGTAGAATATGCCATAAACGCCATCATTCTTTACTTCATCGTACAAAGAACGCAGAGGCGTCGTCTTTACAGAAACCTTTACAAACGACGGCTTCAGCACCATCCGGAGAAGAAGCGACACCAATAAAGACGATGGTAGCATCACACTACAGTTCAGGGCAGAACATAGCTTTGTTAGCTACGGCTATGGTTACTATACAGGATTTACAAGGTAAGAGTATTGTTGTTAGAGCTTTATTAGACTTGGGATCACAAGCATCATTCGTTAGTGAAAAGGTGACTCAAATATTACGATTAAAGAAAGAGCCGGTTAATCAAGAAGTTACAGGGATTGAATCTACACGGATATCTGTGAAACAAGCTGTTACATTACAAGTTTTGTCACGGCAGGCGAATAATTACAGTTTACAAATACATGCCTACGTGATGTCCAAGCAGTTATGTCATAGAATTCCTAAAACTACAGTGGCATTAAATCAATGGCCACATTTAGAAGGACTTACACTGGCTGATCCATCATATTGTTTTTCAGGTCCAATTGATTTGCTTCTTGGTGTAAATGAATATGCAAAGATATTACAACAAGGTTTAATTACAGGTCCACCAGGCACACCTTGTGCACAGAATACATGCTTGGGTTGGATCATATTCGGAGAAATTAATACAAATACAAACCAAGGAGAAGGTACTATAAGTGTTATGCATCAACAATTGGATATGGATAATTTGCTAAAAACGATATGGGAAATAGATACAAATACAACGAGAACTTTTACAAAAGAAGAACAAACATGCGAAGAATTTTACATGAGAACATATACAAGAAATAAGGAAGGAAGGTATATAGTTAAATTGCCTTTTAATACGGATAATCCAAAATCACCAAATGGAAATACAAGAGAAGTAGCTTTACATAGATTTTTACAATTAGAAAAAAGATTTACAAAAATGCCTAAATTAAAAGAAGATTATATAAATGTGATAGAAGAATACAAAGATTTACAACATATGGAAGAAGTACCTACAGAAGAAATTAATACAAAGAAAGCTATATACTTACCCCATCACGCTGTGATTCGCGAAGATAAAGAAACCACGAAGACACGTGTTGTGTTCGACGCTTCATGCAAGGGTTCGAATGGAGTCTCGCTCAATGACGAATTAATGCTGGGTCCGACGTTGCAAGAAGATCTGAGAAGTCTCATCATGCGATGGCGCACACATGCCATTTGTTTCGTTGCAGATATACAAAAAATGTATAGAATGATATTGGTAGCCAAAGACGACTCTGATTATCAACGGATTTTATGGAGGAAAGACCCGAGCGAAGATTTGAAAGAATACCGCCTTTTAACAGTTACATTTGGAACAGGTCCAGCACCGTATCTGGCTGTCAAAACTTTGATGCAGCTTGCAAGTGATGAAGGTGACAAGTACCCTACTGCTGCGAAGATCTTGCAGAATGATTTTTATGTCGACGACTGTCTCTCCGGTTGTCAGAGTATTCAAGAAGCTGTAGATGCTAGTAAAGAATTAAAGAAACTGTTAAAATGTGGAGGTTTTGAACTTAAAAAGTGGTCTTCGAATAGCGCGGAATTTATGCAAAACATTGAGGAAGCAGAGAGATCGTCGAATGCACGACTAGATCTGAATATCGATGGGAAGATAAAGGCGTTAGGAGTATTATGGGATCTTAAAAATGATCAATTTCAATACAATGTTACGTTACTTGAAGAGTATATTTACACCAAAAGAGGTATTTTATCAGATATACAAAAATTATTCGACCCATTAGGATGGATTGCACCTTACATTGTGATGACTAAAATACTTATACAAAAGCTTTGGCTTGAAAGAGTAGACTGGGATGAAGAAATTAGTTTACCGTTAAAAGAAGAGTGGAATAAAATACGTTCAGATCTCAAAAATGTAGGCGATATACAAATAGATCGTTGGCTAAATACGACAAATGCTGATACGGAGACGATTGAAATTCATGGGTTCAGTGATGCATCTATGCAGGCGTATGCTGGTGTTGTTTATTGCAGAGTGATAAAACCTGATGGAACTGTGAAAATCAACCTTATCGCAGCCCGTACTAGAGTTGCTCCATTGAAGACGGTGTCCTTGCCACGTTTGGAGCTATGTGGAGCTGTCTTACTCGTTAGAATGTTGAAGCAAGTTGCCAATGCAATGAAAGTGCCTGCCTGTAAGATCTATGCATGGACAGATTCATCTATTGTTATAGCATGGATTTGTGGAGAACCAACTAGATGGAAGTCGTTTGTTGCAAATAGGGTCGTGGAGATCATTGAGACTGTGAATAGCAACCAATGGAATCACGTGCAATCCCACGAAAACCCAGCGGATGTTGCATCCCGAGGAATGTTGGTTTCAGACTTAGCTAAATATGAGTTATGGTGGAGAGGTCCCACGTGGCTTTACGATAAAGATATACAATTTACAAAACCTAATATTATACCTTCAAATTTAGAAAAGAAAAAGAATATTACTATTTGTACAATTACAGAAAATAAAGAAAAAGAAAAATTATTACATGAAGAATTTGAAAGGTTTGATACACTTATAGATTTATTAAGAGTTATAACATATTGTCATAGATTTTTACACTATAAAAGATTGCAGGAAAATATTGATTCGATTATAACACCACATGAATTAGAAATTGCATTAAATATATGTATTAAAAATGTGCAAATGAAAGAATTCCAAGAAGAGATAGATAAATTAAAAATAAAATTGCACGTAAAGAAAATAAGTAAATTGAAATTTTTGAATCCTTATTTGGATGAGAAGCAGATACTTAGAGTGGGCGGAAGACTTAGACATGCCACTCTCGATGAAGATAGTAAACATCCAATAATTTTAGGAAATAATAATAGTTTAATTCCATTAATAATTGCAGAGGCACACAAAAGGACGATTCATGGTGGAGTCCAACTAATGTTGTGTTATTTACGATCTAAATACTGGATATTGCGAGCTAAGAGTTTAGTAAAAAGGCATATACACAAATGCTTAATATGTGCCAAGCAAAATGCAACTGCAAGAATTCAAGTCATGGGAGATTTGCCAAGGGTGCGAGTAACGCCTTCGCGACCTTTTTTACATGCAGGAGTTGATTTTGCTGGCCCTTTTTACATTACCACAAGCAAAGGAAGAGGAATAAGATCTACAAAGGCCTATATATCTATATTTATATGTATGTCCTCCAAAGCTATTCATTTAGAGTTGGTAGGAGACATGACGTCAGCGGCTTTTATAGGAGCTTTTAAGCGTTTTTGTTCACGAAGAGGAAAATGCATACATTTATACAGCGATCAAGGAAGAAATTTCGTTGGAGCAAATAAGGAGTTGGCAACCGCATGGCAGGAGGCTTGTTTACAATTTACTGGTGAAATTGCAGAATCGCTCGCTTCCGATGGTACTACTTGGCATTTTATACCTGCATACAGTCCAAACTTCGGAGGCCTTTGGGAAGCAGGCGTAAAATCTATCAAGCACCACCTCAAGAGAATTTTTACATGTAATTTAACCTTCGAAGAGATGACTACGATTTTATGTGAGATTGAAGCTTGCTTGAACTCACGACCTTTATGTCCAATTGATGATGTAGATGCTGATAAAATTGAACCACTCACGCCTGGTCATTTTTTAATTGGTGAAGCACCAGTCGTGATTCCAAATCCAAATTTAGAAAATATTAAGGTTCATAATTTGTCACGTTGGCAGCATACAAGAAAAATGTTAGATCATTTCTGGCATCGTTGGCAAGTGGAATATTTATGTCGTTTACAGCAACGACCAAAGTGGCTTAAAAATAAAAAGGAATTTGATATTGGGGATATTATATTAATTAAGAGTGATTATTTACCACCAGGGAAATGGGCGCTTGGACGCGTTGTGGAAAAGCACCCTGGACTTGATGGTTTTACTAGAGTTTACAGTATTAAGAGTGGCGATGGCATTATTAAACGTTCTGTTAGTAAATTGTGTCCCTTGCCCATTGAAACAGATTAATCAAGATATTGAAACAGATTTTATGTATACTTTCTTAAAATATTTACTACTTATTTACTTGGTTTACTATTTGTTATTTTTGCATGTGATTTGATGGTTAAGTTACTTTCATATTTTGTTTTTATGAATTATTACTGTTATATACAACTTTACTTAAATGTTAATTTACACCCAATTTGAAAGGACTCATATAGTCCTTTGGGGGGCGGTTTATGTTGGATTATATATGTACATATTTACATCAATCAATGAAATACTTAAAATTATTTACAAGCATATACATACATGTTATTATATATTTGTGTTGATATTTGTACAGCGCTAAGATGCTATGATATACGTATGCATATATGTTTTCAGTCGCAAATTACATTGATCACAAGATACACGCGTTTTTATTTCGTTCCGATACCTACAGACGATAGTGAGCCTTATGCTAAAGAACATATGCATTAAAATTTTAAGTTGTGTGATCGGTTTGAGAGAATAAAAAATTTGAAACATCGGAAGAACATCGATGTAAGTATCGTTATATTTTTTTTAACGATCCTTGTCACATCCCTACGAGTCGTCCGTCCCGCTTTAGTATATATGCAGGATGCATTACCCTGCATTTTAACCGACGAAAAAACGGAGGTTTAAAGTTTACACGTATATATTTTTTCTTATGTATGAACATGCATATCTTTTTATAGAGTAGTCCGATTTTAATCATTCTTTTTTTATTTGATAGGGTACACCTCGAAGTTGTTCCCATATGAATTTGGAAAAAAATAGCTACCCTATAGGTGGGAAATAAGGGGTGATTTATTGTTCACTCACATATTTTAATGCTGAATTGTGTATTAAATTAAACGTTATAAAAAATTAAGTATGTAGTAATGCATAAACCTACTGCGTAAACAAAAAGAGATAATGGTAGATCCAGTAATTTTACAATTCCTCGAATTTCCTGCATTACCCTGCATTTTAGACGTAAAGTATTGATCAGAAACAAAATACTAATGCATGGAATCATGTCAGTAAAATTTTAAATAAGCATGTTATGGAAATAAAATACAAGAAATAAATACTTATGGTTACATTCCGTAAACATTTAAATAAGAAACGTTATTGCATAAACGAGCTCGACGTCCGTCATGCTTGCTTGTCAACGCACTACCAACGCTGCTCGCAAGCGTTTGCAAACGTGTGGATGGCTACGTTTGTCTACCTTGATTTGTACAAGCGTTTGTGGGAGTTTGGAGATTGCATGAGTTTGCAAGCGTATGGCCGAGGCATAATAAGTAGCTTCCTGCTCCCTAGTTAGAACCATCCTAGTTAGGACGGTTCTAACTAGGAAGGTGTAATAAATCAAAAAAAATCAAAAAGTCATTTATTCAGTTTAGGCCTTAGTAAGGCACTTATGAACGTTATGTACATACAGTTGAATTTACCACCAATAAGTACTTAAGAGCTGTGCTCTTGTCGGTATAGCTTCTTCCATTCACTGGTGCACATGGATTGATCTTTATTGGATAAAATACCTACCACCGAGATCGGCCACCATGGGCTTTCGTGCTCTCTAAGTGCTAGTCGAATATCACGACACTCGGCTATTAATGACATTATTCAGGGCTCTTGTTGTCGCTAACGTGCCTTCCGTACTGGAACCAGTCTGTTGACGAACCCTACCAGGAGTAGAGGTCTGGACGGGTACGAGCAGCTTGAAATGAAACTCGATTTGTGCGGTGAAATAATCTTGAAACTTGTACTGCAGTATTGCCTCTTTCTGACTTGTTCATGTAAGGAGAGTGCGTAGAGAAATGAGTGCCGTATGGGCCTGACTGCGCTGTTTATATTGTAATTTTAATCTTTGCGCATGCCTATGTCAGATTTGTAAATGATTACAGTGCAATATTATTATTATTAGCAATATACAATCGGTTGCTATGGCAACGGATCAATGTTGAAAAGTGGCAATACCGTGCGAGAGCCTATCAAAATTCTTTATTTAAAAATGCTTATATCTAATACAAAAAACAATGTAAAACTATCAATAATTATAAAATAATAAACAATAAATCATCCTAGTACATAAACAATAGCCTAAAACCTTAAAGTAAACAATATAAAATTTCTTATTCTAAACTTAGCTTATGTAAAGTAGGTATATAATATAATTATAAGATCTTTATTTACATTGGAGTGGGCAGGCATACATAGCATAATGTGTTATGTTCGGGTCGAGGGACGATAGAGGCATGTTAAAGGGTGTAGTCGTGAACAGTCTCCCCCTCGTGCGAAGATGAGTTTCTGAGCACCATATACAGAGTTTCACGACGTCATGCTATCTTCACTATGCGGGATGTGGGTCGTCGTAGCTCTCCAGCTGTGGTTCTAACGTCTACTACTCGAACTTTGCCATCGGGGCCTGGGTAAGTATGGGTAATCTGCCCTCTCGGCCATACTCCTCGAGGTAATGATGAATCGATGATGAACACGATGTCTCCGACTTCTGGGTTGGTGAATCCCTTGGAGTTGGCACTATACCTAGGTGTTATAGTAGGTAGGTATTCGGTGAGCCATCGATTCCAAAACAAATCAGTCAATCTTTGTACAGTTTTCCAGTTGGCTGTACCTATTAGATTTTTGTCGTCGAATGTACCCATTATCACGTTGCCACTCGATCTTCCGATTAAGAAGTGATTTGGAGTCAAACTTTCTTTGTCTTGAGGGTCTAATGAGACGTCGGTAAGTGGACGTGAGTTTATTAAGTGTTCAGCTTCCAACAATATTGTATGCAGGACTTCTTCACGTGGCTGACGAGATTTTAAGGTGGCAGATAGCGCGACCTTGACAGAGCGTACTAAGCGCTCCCAGGCTCCACCCATGTTAGGTGCCCCAGCAGGTATGAACTTCCATTTGATGCCTTTCTGTTGAGCCTTATCAGTCAGTTTTTTCAGTTCCATTTGCATGTCCTTGTTAGCGCCTACAAAGTTGGTTCCGTTATCACTGTACATTATAGATGGCGCTCCTCGCCGTGCTATCATTCGGCGGAGTGATAAGATCATACTGTCGGCAGACAGAGACGGCACTATCTCTAAGTGCACTGCGCGTGTAGTTAGGCATGTATAGAGTGCGACCCATCTTTTTTCTTGTTTGCGGCCTACTGATATGATAAGAGGGCCAAAATAGTCAACTCCGGTGCATGTGAAGGGCGGTTGATGTTGTTGTAGGCGTTCTGGTGGTAAGTCGCCCATGGGGGCCGGTATAGGTAGGTACTTGTGCGTTCTGCACCAATCGCATTCTCGCGTTATAGACTTCAGCGTGTTTCGTAGCGAAGTAATGTAGTACTTTTGGCGTATTTCATTCATAACTGTATTATGATTGGCGTGATTGTAGTCGCAGTGATATTGTTGTATAAGCAACTTTGTAATCGGGTGCTTGCCGTCTAGTACTATGGGTTCCTTGTATGTGTCACTCACACAGTCAGCTGATGATATACGAGTTTCGATTCTTATTATGTCGTTTCTGAGCGTCAATGTTAGCCTTTTTAGGCGCGAATCTTTTTCGTTAGGTACTTGGTTATTTCGTAGCGATTTTAATTCGCTCGCCCAACTTTCTTGTTGTATGGCTTTGACGAGCAGTGTCTCGGCATACTGTAGGTACTCTACGGGTAAAGGTACGGTACGGGTGGTAATCGTCGGCGCACGTTCGATAGGAGTTTGTTTACGTTTTCGTTCGTATTTTCTCCATGATTTGTCTTTGACGGTTTTCTTTATGGCGGCGACGGGTTCCGGTTTTTTCTTGACCTTGGCTTTGAATATGTCAACGCTGTGTAATAATCGTGCCGTAGCTCGTTGTAGGCGTTTCCACGAAGAAAACCTCGATACGTCGGGAATAGGTATTTCGGTCCGTCGTATGGTGGCTACGATTTTAGACTTTTCTTCGCCTGTGGTAGGTATGGAGCGGTCGCTCTTATCTTCCGGCCACTGATTAGAGTTGTATTGTAGAAATTCGGGGCCGTTGAACCAACGATGATGAATGGTAAAGTTTCTCGGGGTTGATCTGGTGGCGTCGTCGGCGACGTTTTCGTCGGTGGGTATCCACCGCCATTCTGTTGGTTTGGTTGAGTCCTCGATTTCTGCCAACCGGTGCGCGACAAATGGTTTGAATGTACGCGGATCGGCTTTTATCCATGCTAAAACGGTGCGCGAGTCTGACCAAAAATATCTCTTTGTGACTTTTGTTTGGATTTCTTTTTGAATATTGGTCGCCAGTCTGCAACCTAGGAGCGCTGCTTGCAACTCCAATCTAGGTATTGACGTGGGTTTCAGTGGTGTTACTTTAGCTTTTGCTGCTAATAATCTCACGCTGGTTTTGTTGTTTTCTGTGGTTTTCCAGTATGTAGCTGCTGCGTAGGAGCTCTCGCTCGCGTCCACGAACGTGTGCAGTTCTCCCTCTTCGCACGAGCTAGTGCACCTGGGTATGTCTAGGTGTTGCAGATGTTCCAGGCTGTCGAGCCACTTCATCCAGTCTTCCATGAGTGCGTCGGGTATGCTTTCATCCCAGTCGGTCCCAGCTCGCCAGAGTTGTTGTATAAGCTTTTTTCCTTGAATAAGGACGGGCGTGGCTAGTCCTAAGGGGTCGAACACTGACATCACCGCACTGGTGACTTCCCTTTTTGACGGTGGTCTGACTCCTTCTTTCACCTCCTGAGGTGTGTTTCGCAAGTTAAGTGTGTATTGCATTGCATCCTTTTTGACATTCCACAACATGCCTAATGTTTTCTCAGTCTGATCTTGCCCTAATGGGACCTGATCGGTTTGAGAGTTCTTCTCGAAGCTTTCAATTGCTTGTGTGTCGTTCGATGCCCATCCTCGCAGCACGAATCCGCCGGCCCGGTGGATACGATCGACTTGTTGTGCCGTGTTTTTGGCTTTGGTGACAGTTTGAAAACTTTGTAGGTAGTCATCCATATAGTGACATCTTTGGATAGCATATACAGCGTCCGGTTGTTCTTGACTGAATTCCTGGGCATTTCTGTCCTTTACATAGATAGCTGAGCATGGAGACGACGTTGCACCGAAAATTAATGACTTCATTCGGTATTCGCGGGGTTCGGAGTCTGTCTCGTTTTCTCTCCATAGAAAACGCAAGCTATCTCTGTCTTCTTCGCGCATGCCTACTCGCAAGAACATTTCTTTGATATCGGCTGCGACGGCGATCGGTCCGCCTCGAAAACGTATTAAAACGCCGAATAGTGATTGAAGTAGGTCTGGGCCAGACAATAATGCGTCGTTAAGGCTCTTTCCGTTTGTGCGCGCCGCTGCGTCAAATACTAAGCGCATTTTGCCCTTCTGTGGGTGTACGACGGCGAAATGGGGTAAATACCATGTTCGAGATGATGTCGGTTGACTCGTTGCTGGTTCCGCATATCCGCTTGCTAATAGGTTTTGAATCTGTTCAGTGTATTTTTTCCTGAAATCTTCATTTTTTGCAATTTTCTTCTAACCTATCAATCAATACCTATCAATCGTTGCATAGCGTTGGCGCGGTTGTTTGGCATCGTTTCATTATCGGTTCGCCATAATAACCCGCATTCGAATCTTCCATCGGAGAGACGTTTCGTTGTCTTATCAAGTATTGCGAGCGCTCGTTGTTCCGGGTCGCTTGCTGGCTTCTTGGGTGTTATACCCAAAGAGTCAAGGTCGAAATGTGACTTGATTAAGCATTCGATGTCCTCGTTTTTCTTTTGTAGGTGACCCACGAACGAAACTGGCTTTGGTGCTTCCGACCTGCATCCATGTAGTATCCAGCCGAGGCTAGTTAATGATGCTACCGGCTGATTGCTGTTTCCCGATTTTAACTCCCTTGTGACAATCAAGTGCCAGTTGTCTTGGCCAATCAAAATAGCTGGTTTCATCCTTTCGTATTGGATCTGATCTTGGATGTCGTAAAGGTGGACGCATCCAGCGATATCGTCTTGTCGCACTGATTGCGATGTGAGGTTGAGTTCGTTGATAGTGTAGGCTCTCAAGTTTTCGTAGTTTCTAGCGAACAGGCCCTTAATACGTAACTTGAGTTGGCGCGAGTTGTTCGTCTTCATTTGCTGTCCACTAATGCCCTCTATTGTTAAAACTTCTGTGGGTCCGTCGGCTCCTATCTCGTCGGCAACCTCGTTTAATAACAATGTTACGGTGGATCCTTCGTCGAGGAGGGCTGCCACGGTTTTAGTACCGGTAGGTCCGCATAACTCCACAGGAACGATCTTTAGGTATGCCTTTGTTGAGTTTAGGTGGTTTACAGACGCGATTTTCAGTTCTTCTTTTTCAGGTTTTTCATGAAGTAATGCATGATGTTGCCTCGTGCAATTATTTTCTCCACACGGGTTGGCTTTGCATGTTGAGTGTCTGTGGTTCGATTTCAGGCACTTGAAACACACCTTTAGTTTCTTAACAATTTCCCATCGATTTTTCACGGTTTCCTTGAGAAATTGAGGACATTTCACTAGTCCATGTTCTTTTTTACAGACGAGACATGTGATTGGTTGTTGTTTTCCTCCGGTAGTTGCGAGGACAATATCTTCTCTCTCTTTCACCGGTGTCTCGTTCAACGTAATAGCTCTCTCTCTCTCGAACTCAGAGTCGCTATCGTAGTTGTTTTCAGTTTCAGTGTCGCTCTCGCTGTCAGACTGTGTAAAGTTGGTGGTATTGACCTTCTGACTGCGTAGTGGTCGACTGCGGAATGGTTCTCTCTTTTTCTTGACGAACTCCGTAGTTGACACGTCGTATGCCTCGAATTGATCCGCAATGTTGTTGAGGAATTCTGATAGTGAAATCAGTATGGGTTCGTCTTCTTTGCTTGATCTGTACTCGTACCATCTGAATTTCACGTTCATGTTCATTTTCTCAATTATTTTTTCTGACAAATCGCTTGAGTATAGATAATCCTTGCGATTCATTTGCTTGATGACGTTGACACTATTTGCCACTGCGCTGGCAAATATGCCTATGCCCTTTATGTCGTTGGACATGGGCGGCAGCTTGTTGATAGCTGCTATCTCACTCTTTATGAGATGTGTAGGCCGACCAAATCTTCTTTCCAATGCTTCCAATATTTCCTTAGGATGCGTGTTGGTATACAGAAGCGACTTGACGGACTCTCTTGCTTGATCTTTGATAGCCCTTCGCAGTCTGGCTACATTCTCGATGTCAGAGAAATATTTTTCGGTATCTCTATAGATAGCCTTGAAAGCTATCCACTCTCTCGGGTTGCCGTCGAAATGATGCAACTCGTTTATGTACTTCGGTGCAGGAGCAGGCTTGCTTTCCTTCACGCTCTTGATCGCGCTCACGATCGCGGATGCAAGGGTTGACACGTCCCCTTTTGCCGGCATCCCATTTTTCTTGAGGTTTCCCTCGCGCTGTCGTTGAATGGATTTCTGTCGTGACTTCTCCACCCAATCCGATACGTAATCGCCGTTGTCCACGTCACTCGCATCCGATGAGTCTTCCTCGTCCTGAAGTTCGATCAATTCCAGCTTGGTCTTCGCCATTGCAACAGCCGCATCTGCCTTCTCTTTCTGGCTTCGCTCGAGTTCCAATCGTGCTTCTAATGCGGCTCTCCTTTGCGCTGAACTTGATGAAATCACCGAATTTGATGCTCTTCGTGGCCCGGTCCGATTTACCACCGTACCTTCCCTTGACACGCGTACCTCCTTGGTTTTGGACGTTCTGTCCTTCCGTGACTGCTCGGATCTCTCTGTACTTTCGGTACCCGTACCCGTGCTGTCTGTGTTCTCGGTGCTTCCACTCTGCACCGTGCTAGGAGTCTCCTTCTGAGAACTCCTCATGCTGCTCTCCGGAGCTGACTCCTCTTCCTCCCTGGACTGCGTCTTGTTTCTTCTTGCTTGACTCCTGGTGCTCATCTTCGCCTGGGGGAGATCTTCCATGCCGTCTTCCCTGTTTTCCTACCTCCCTAACGTCCCTACAACCCTATCAGCCTGTTTGAGTGGTTCTTCGGAACACGCTCTCCCAGGAATGGAAACGTGCAGGATTGGAAAGGTGGGAACCGCCCGGCAGAGGGATATGAGTGAAAGTAGCGTGCTCAGGTATGGGGGGATCGTCCACACCCTCAGCCGTGCCCTCAAGAGGCCGTCTACTTCACCCACACCGTACTGGCGCGATCAGACTGTACAGTGCGCCTTGACAAAGGCACCACTGGTAGTGTCGTCCGGTCCACTACTCCCGCCAACAGGCGTTAACTCACTCTACCGTTTGTCACCGTTAGGTGGTAGACGTGAGCCGCGGCGCACCGCGTAAGAAACAAAGACGTTTGACTGTGTCCGCCACTCTTCCTCGGTGAACCCGAAGTCTCGACCGGCTGTGTTGTTCACTCGCTGCAGTGGTCACGACGATACCCGCCGTGTTGTTCACACGCTGCAGTGGTCTCGATGTACACGCCGTGTCGTCCACACGCTGCAGTAGTCTCGATGATACCCGCCGTGTAGTCTCGCCGCTGGGCACCGATTTGCGTTCGTGGCTGTGGCTTGCCCCTCGAACCCAACGTTCGCGGCCGTTGCCTGCCCCTCGAACCGCGCCAATCCCAATGCCCTTGAGAACCCACAGCTTGCACAATCTGCCCCGATCTTCCAATGTTCGTTGCTAACAAGCCCGACGAACCGAAGCGGAAGAATACCGAAGCTTCTTGCACTGATTCTTGATTTTTCTTTTTTCTATCCGACGTCGATGGACCAAACGCTGTTGACGAACCCTACCAGGAGTAGAGGTCTGGACGGGTACGAGCAGCTTGAAATGAAACTCGATTTGTGCGGTGAAATAATCTTGTACTGCAGTATTGCCTCTTTCTGACTTGTTCATGTAAGGAGAGTGCGTAGAGAAATGAGTGCCGTATGGGCCTGACTGCGCTGTTTATATTGTAATTTTAATCTTTGCGCATGCCTATGTCAGATTTGTAAATGATTACAGTGCAATATTATTATTATTAGCAATATACAATCGGTTGCTATGGCAACGGATCAATGTTGAAAAGTGGCAATACCGTGCGAGAGCCCTATCAAAATTCTTTATTTAAAAATGCTTATATCTAATACAAAAAACAATGTAAAACTATCAATAATTATAAAATAATAAACAATAAATCATCCTAGTACATAAACAATAGCCTAAAACCTTAAAGTAAACAATATAAAATTTCTTATTCTAAACTTAGCTTATGTAAAGTAGGTATATAATATAATTATAAGATCTTTATTTACATTGGAGTGGGCAGGCATACATAGCATAATGTGTTATGTTCGGGTCGAGGGACGATAGAGGCATGTTAAAGGGTGTAGTCGTGAACAAAAATTTATATTAGATTTCTATAGAAATGGAAGATCTTCAGAATAGTCAATTAGATACTCAGAAACAAATGCAAAATTTATTAGATAACTTTAAAAAGAGCCCCAAAGAACGGTTAACTCGAGCATATTTGGAAACTAGACTAGAAACATTAGAATCCTATTGGGAAAAGATAAAAAGTAACCATGATAAACTACTAGCAGCTTCTAAAGAAGAAAAACAGAAATTTACCTATTTCAAAAGTGACGTGTATGATCATTGTTTAGAGACATTTTTGGATTTGAAAACGCGAATTAAAGAAAAAATTAATGTATTGAGTGAACCCTCACAAGTGTCAAGTAAATCACAGATTGAAAATAATGACCATTCGTTTCAACCTAGGGCTAAACTACCGCCAATACCAATACCAAAGTTTTCGGGAGACTACAAAAGCTGGCTATCTTTTCACGACCTTTTCAAGTCACTTATACATGATAACCCAACTTTGTGTAAAGTCAGTAAATGCCAATATTTAAAGTCTAGTTTACAAGGAGAAGCTGAAACCTTAGTAAAACAACTATCTGTAACAGAATCTAATTATGATATTATTTGGGATACGCTTTACAAACGATATAACAATCGTAGAAACATAGTAAATGCTTATATTGGAAAACTTATAAATCAGAAGAGAATTACTAGCGAGTCATCCAAAGCAATCAAAGATTTATTAGATACCACATCTGAATGCTTAATATCCCTTAAGGCAATTAACATACCCACTGAGTCCTGGGATGACATAATTGTTTACATAGTAATCCAAAAACTAGATACAGAGTCACACAAATATTTTGAACAACGCATAGAAGGTCAAGATAAGCTTCCCACGTGGAAAGACCTTTCGGAATTCCTTGAATTTAGGTTTAGAACCTTAGAAGCAGTAAGATATAAAGACACACAACCTTTACAAAGAAATATTAGCAACAAAAGTCTGGCTACGACCATACCTTCAACAATTAGTTGTTTGTACTGTAACGGTGATCATAGAATCTACACATGCAAGAATTTTGCTCAACTTGATGTAAATGATAGACAACAGCACGTTCAGAAGAATAACATATGTTTTAATTGTTTAAGAAAAGGTCATGCTGTGAGAGATTGCACTCAATTAGCCTGTAGAAAATGTGGTCGCAAGCATCACACATTATTGCATGGGTACAGCGTACCAGCTAGCACTTCAACTACTCAAAACTCACAAACCACTCATCAAGCAAATATGGCAGAAACGTGTGAAAACATAGAAAACAAACATACAATAGATAGTAATAAAGAAATACATACCATGAAAGCCTCCACTAGCAAATCTTCTTCAGTCTTATTAGCAACTGCACTTGTCACTAAGATTAGGATCAAGGTCAAAGCATACGTCCTGCGAACTTTGACCTCATACATACCACAACGTGTACAATCAGTCGACTGGCCACAATTAGATAGAGTACAACTCGCTGATCCCTCTTTTACACAGCCAGGCCGCATCGATCTTCTATTAGGAGCGGAAGTTTTTGCAGATATTATTCAGCAAGGCTTGATGGTTTCCAGAGATGGGACGAGTTCACTTGTGGCACAAGGGACTAAATTAGGTTGGTTAGTGTCTGGAAGAAACAAAAGTAACGACAACCAACAGCCAATAGTTTTCAGTCACCACCTTAGAACAGAAATAGATACAGCACTCCGCAAATTCTGGGAACTGGAAGAACCAAGTCCTGGAAAGATAATATTGACTAATCAGGAAATTAAGTGCGAAGAACATTATAATAGAACACATAAAAGAAAAATAGATGGAAGGTACGAAGTTCGCTTACCTTTTGCTGTGAACCCACCAAATATTGGGGAATCAGCCTCCATTGCCTTAAAAAGATTAGCTGCAGTAGAACGTAAATTGAAAAACAATCCTGAAATGAAAAATAGATACAACGACTTCATGAAGGACTACCTAGAGAAAAATCACATGGAAATCGCATCTGAAAATAGTAAACCCAATAATAGTGTATGTTACTTACCACATCACGCCGTAATCAATGAGCAGCACCTAACCACTAAGCTGCGTGTCGTATTTGACGCCTCGGCTAAGACTAGCAATGGCAAATCGTTGAATGATAATTTGCTCATCGGACCACCACTTCAAAGTGACATTAGAGATACTACACTAAGATGGAGACGACATGCTACAGTTTTAGTTGGAGATATAAGACAGATGTATAGACAAATAGACAGAATAGAACGATAGAGATTTCCAAAGAATTGTATGGAGATTCAATTTCAATGAACCTGTACAGCATTTTAGATTATCCACTGTTAGTTATGGTACATCCTGTGCACCATATTTAGCTATTAAAACTTTAAGACAGCTAGCTGAAGATGAGAAGGGTAACTTCCCTGAAGAAGTTACTGATATTGTTCTACGAGATTTCTACATGGATGACCTGCTCACTGGCTCCTCTAGACCTGAAAAAACAAGAGAATTACAATCACAATTAACAGAACTACTTAAAAGAGGTGGATTCTTGTTACACAAATGGGCATCAAATAGTTCATTGATAGAAGACACAGTAAAGACAAATAGAAAAATCTGAGGAATTGATTGGAATAATAGATCAGATAAATTTGAACTTACCTTTGAAATAGAGAATACCAATCAAAGGCCTACAAAGCGATCCATCTTGAGAGATATAGCAAGGTTATACGACCCAGCAGGGTGGCTTGCTCCAATAGTAGTAAGGGCAAAAGTCTTCCTTCAAAAATTGTGGGCAGAGGGTCACGATTGGGACGACCAATTATCGGAAACTGTGGAGACGGAATGGTTGACATTTCGTAAAAATGTATGTGATATGCCAATGATAGAGCTAGATAGATGGATAGGTATGACAGAGAATATGGTTAGGGTTGAAATCCATGGATTCTCCGACGCATCAGACATTGCATATGCCGCAGTAGTTTATTGCCGTATTATATTACCTGCATCCATTAAAGTCACCATAATTGAAGCTAAAACTAGAGTAGCACCAGTGAAGAAAATATCAACACCTAGATTAGAATTATGTGGAGCTGTGTTACTAGCAAAGTTAATCGACAGAATTAAAACGGCGTTAAATATCCCACCTAAAGATATTTATGCTTGGACAGATGCAACAATCGTTCTAGCTTGGTTGCAAAGACCTTCAAACTACTGGAACACTTTTGTGGCAAACAGGGTGACAGAGATTACAAATGTAATAGAAACAAATAAATGGAATCACGTCGCGTCGCTGGATAACCCGGCAGATGTTGCTTCACGTGGCATCTCTCCACTTGAGCTGCAGTCGCACGAGTTGTGGTGGAACGGTCCATCATGGCTTCGAGAAGATAGTGATTTACCTGTGAAAGATATAAGTGAAATAATAAATCCTACAGAGTTAGAGAAAAAAGCTCAAGTGAATGTGTCAGTGCATTGTAGTGTAGTACCAGAACCTGAAAAAGAAAAAGACATAATTAATAGATTTTCAAATTTAAAAAGACTAATAAGAGTAGTAAGCTATTGTATAAGATTTTACTATAAATGTAAATGTAAAGCTAAAAAAGAAAACTTACCTGAGTATATTAATACCATCGCGATCTATTCGACTAGTGTCGCCATCTCTTATTGATCTTTAAAACTAACTTAGAAACCAACCATAGCAAATATGAATTATAATCTAAACATTCCGCCCCTCAAAGTACGTTAGAACTTTTAAACAAAAAATAAAGGGGCTCTACTCTATAAATTCTCTTTAACAACATGTTTTCAAAACAAAGTAATTGGTATACATACAAGTGGACTGTAAACTTGTCTATAGAACTAATCCTAATTAAAGTAACCTTGAAATGTAAAAATTCCACTATAAAGAGGCCAATACATAAATTGTGCTTGCTTCCCACCGAAGGTGAGGAAGTTTGATGTTTAATTATGTTATGTTAATTCATAGTTACTTTAATTAGGATTAGTTCTATAGACAAGTTTACAGTCCACTTGTATGTATACCAATTACTTTGTTTTGAAAACATGTTGTTAAAGAGAATTTATAGAGTAGAGCCCCTTTATTTTTTGTTTAAAAGTTCTAACGTACTTTGAGGGGCGGAATGTTTAGATTATAATTCATATTTGCTATGGTTGGTTTCTAAGTTAGTTTTAAAGATCAATAAGAGATGGCGACACTAGTCGAATAGATCGCGATGGTATTACTTTCTTGCGAAAGTATATATATCAAAACTTCTTTTAAATAAATGAGTGTTTTTTTGGACCTATGTTTTTTTATTAACACCGTTTCGCTATACACTATCCTTAACTGCCAGGAGCAATTTGAAATGTCACGATGCCCTATGAAAATATTTTGGTTTTATAACACTTATTGACGGAACAAAATGCGATCACAATTCACTTCAAAACTAATTTGGTACAGGTCGGTCGGTTAACTAAAGCTAGCACGTTCACAGTACTCACACTTATGAAATTTCAAGGTACAGTGTGTTTTATTACAAAATGTATTATACGAAAACCTTACGAAAACCTCAGCTCATTTAAGGCCAAAGCAACAGAAATGTTATGCAACTTATAAGTTTTGTTTTTTCGATCATACATATTTATAGTAGTACCTACACCAGTTCATTAAAATATATCGGGGGGCACGGCAGTGCCCCCGCCGAGTCGAGCGCGAAGCAAACACTGCCGTACCATCCTTTACTGGAACCATTTCGCCGCATTTTCAGGCCCCTATTTGAGAACCTCTGGATAAGACCCGAACGCAGAAATTTTCGTCATCCAGTAAGCTATAATCACATACTTAAAATCCAAATTTTCAAGTTTGTTGGTCATTTAGTTCCGAAGTTATTCACTCACTCACTCACGAGATATAAGAGCTTGTTTTTCTCTTTTCAGTTAATGTATGTTTTACGCAGTCGGTTTTTTTTTACAGAATGTTTTTGATGGGATAGTTTTTATTAAGTAAACATTTATGATACTGTAGGTCTTTTTGTGTATTTTAGCCTAGATTAATTTCATTTGATTTGTGACCGTTTGCTATCTGAATAAATAAAATAATAAATAAATTACATTATTGCTTCTAATCATTCAGTCAATTCTAAAAGAAGAATGCAAAAAATTACCACTATATTTATGAGGCCTGGCAAAAGCAAAACAATAACTGTTTCGTTCATACTCATAAGCTAGACGAGAGACGGACAGACTTTTCATAATGTGAATGCAGTGTGATGCATGCAGCATGCTTATTACACTACGATTCCCTTAAAATATTTTAAATGCAAAACTGAATATGTATTTGTTATGCTTTCACTGCAAAGTTTTTCTTTTTAAATTACCGTGCTAGATCTTCTAGTTTATTGTCTTTACTTGTCCGGTTTTCAGTGGCGTAGTTAGGTAACCAAAGGCCCTGGGGCAAAAAATAAACTATAGCCCCAACTAAACTATTTAAAATTTTCATATTGAGCCATCTCGTTTTTATACCTGGAGCAAGACTACACTCACACATTGAAAAAAGACAGATCGTAGCATGTTCCGCCATCTCGTCCGTCATGATAATCCGTATGAAGGGTCAACAACTGTTTGTTTATCCGCGAAATATTTGGCGCCAATACCACAGAGAGAGTTCTAGAGTTCCACATTTACTATGATACACACAGCGAGCGAGCCACTAGAGTTCTAAAGGGAAATGGGCCCCCTGAGCTTGGGGGCCCCGGGGCACTGCCCCGTCTAGCCCCTAGGTAGCTACGCCACTGCCGGTTTTTAATAATGCCTTGTTTTAGAGCCTAGTAGCAATTTTTTTGCAGGCAAGGCAGGCACTTTGTGATCACTGATCACAGATAAAACAACAAAATATAGAAATTAAAAACTATATTCAATCATTACCTTAAACTTTTTACTGTACATAATTATAAAATCACAGAACTGAACATTTAAAACAATGTTCAATCACACATCCAGTCCACACATGCCGATAATATGAGCATCACACATAACATTATGTTTTAGTATCTGTATTTCGTAGAATAGTCTTTAGGTGACACAACAAGACCACGGCCCTTCCTAGCACCTCGGTATACAGTCTCAATGATGTCAATCATCTCCTGCTTGTCCTCCAGCGGCCAGTTGATCTTGTTGTTGTTGCCGGTGCCCAGATCTATCATGATGTGCTTGTTGCGGAAGAAGAACATAACTGTGCAGGGGTCGTACAACTCGTACCTGCAAGTATTATTCAGTTTAAATAAAAGTTTCATAAGTCAAGAAGAGCACAAAATTTACTCATGATTATATATGTGCTTTTGATCACACTATTAATGTCTCTAATGCTTCATGATAAGTATCTAATAATTTAAATAGATAGGGCCGGTTGATATAATGGGTGCCTTACCCAAACTGCCAACAGGTTGTGGGTTTGATTAAGAGGACAAACATTTCTGTGCATGAACATAACAGACATGTTTGAGTGTTTGACATACTCAAACATTGTAAATATCTATGTCCCTACCAATATTATTAAGGTGAAAGTAATTCTTTTTCTTACTTTTTCTTGACTAAACCTTTGAACTTGCATGGCATGCAGATAGCCTGAGGTTTGAGGTACATTGGCTACTTCTTGTATTTCATTATGTGGGTGAAACACTGGGGGATAGCTAGCAAGTAATATATTTTACAGGTTGTAGAGGAAAAGTAACTTTCCATAAAACAAGCTTTGCTTATTAAATTTTAATTTGGGATCAGATGGCCGTGAGTATAAGGATATTTAAAAAAAAAATTATAGCTAACACTTACATCTTGTTGAAGTCAGGCACTTCTGTTATGTCAACGAGGTAGATGACAGCGAAGTTCTTCACCTTCTCGGCGATGCTGTACAGGACCTCGTCCATTTTCATGCACGTCGGGTCCCAGTCGTGGCCGAACCTGATTACCTGATCATTTCAACGACTACGATTAACTTGAGTATTTACTGGTCCATATATGTTCAAAGGTTAGACTGCTCTAAGAGTGCAGTTTGGTTTTGAAAGTTATTTCCTAGTGAACAAGTGAAACACTCACCACAACTCGATCTTCTTCCGACAGGATGGCCTGATCCACTTGCCAGCCGTTGTGTAAATGGCCTAACATATAACTCATCTTGCTTTTTTATTATAATTAGGTTTTGATGAAATATAATAGAATTATCTTTCTCTAAAGTGTACAAGATCTCTAATCTGGAAATTTCACTACTTTTACCTGTATTTTTTGGTATTTTTCGACTGTTTTCGACCGACACTACGGGTACATTCCGAAATGGATAATATCGATCACAGCGATCACAGCAATAATTTGCGTACCGAATTAGATATCACGCTTATGACAGCTGAGAACTATCAACAATTCGGAACGCCCGTTATCGCGCTCACAGTATTCAAAACAGAACATTTGAGAATTTAATTAAAATCTGAATTATCAGTGCACTAGGACTCCTTATATCTTTTATAAATTGACTTGCAAAAAGGAATATCTGCTTTTTTTATTATTTTTCTCTCATAAAATCATAAAAAGTATCTTTGCCAAATAGAAAACCAAGAATCTTATTAGATTTTTGCCGTCACTTTTGACAGCGCTCACGGTGATATCAGTTTAGGGCATGGTCGGTGTGAGCGCAAGATGGCGGATGTCATGACGTCATCTATGACGTTTCACGGGACATCGTGAACTGTCATTATTCAATTCGGTACGGGTTTAAGCACGCTCAAATCGATTACAGCGATTACAGCGGTAATTCGGAATGCAGCCTACGAGACGTCTGCGACTTTTTTTTTTTTTTTTTTTTTTTTTAAATGGCACTTGTTTATCATTTTGCCAATGTCAAGTTTAGGAAACTGATATTATTTTATAAAATGCGGAATGATCGGGAATTTGGAAGGGATCAGTAATGTTGGATATGAGCTTAGGGTATGAGGATACGGATTTAGAGTAGGAAAAAGAAAGGATAATTATATTACATTGATAATTAAATTTTTATATCATTTTGAATTATAAATGTACTTAGAGCTTTATATACAAGATGGTTATTAGACATAAGAAGGATAGGGATAGATGTGGGAAATGGAATATCGAGTGATATAAGATGATCAATTAAGGAAGAGGAATCATTACTAGTACACGCCAAAAATAAATGATTTAAATCTCCGACATCTTCACCGCACAGACATGACTCAGACTGTACAATGCGAAGCCTTGCTAGATGTTGTGGGGTACAAACATGACCCAAACGCATACGTATTAATATAGAAGTTGTTCTTTTACAAAGCTTCACATTGGAAAACCAAGGTTTGTTTGGAATAGTTGGTTGAATTGCATAATAAAATTTTCCTTTTGACTGGCTACTGATAGACCATATATTATTCCAGGACTCCAAAAGATATAATTTAGGTAAATTAGAAAGATCATTAGAGAAAACTTTATAAGGGTGCAAGTCACCACATGAAATGGCCTCCTTAGCGAGCTCATCAGCCTTGGCATTGCCGACGATGCCACTATGACTTGGAATCCATACAAAAAGTATTTCAACGTTATTATTGAGACATTTAAAGATAATATTCCTACATTTATTAATAACTATGTTATTTGATTTAAAAGGATTTTTATTTAAAGCTTTAAGAGCACTAAGACTATCAGAAAAAATTATTGCTTTTTGGATCTTGGAAAGAAGAATATATTCTAAGGATTTGAAAATGCCAAAACATTCCCCTGTAAAAACAGATGATTCAGGAGGAAGTTTAATTTTTTGAACGATATTGTATTGTGCATGGTAAACTCCAATACCCACACTTGAAGATCCATTCTTTGATGCATCTGTAAATACATGATGCATTTCAGGCCACTTATTATTCACAATTTCATTAAATTTGGTGTTAGCATTTGGATCATTTTTTGTGATACCTATATCTAAAAATGTATTTGGAATCATGATCAATGACTCATAGTCGTAATTGAACAAAGGAAGTAAACGGGAACTATAGGCGGGGGCATTTAACATTTTATATTTTTCATAACTTAAAACAAGACACGGAGTAGATTTATGTTGCCAATAAGGTGAAGAAGATATTTCGTTTATCAATATAGGAAGCTTAGAATGCAAGGGATGGTCTGAGAATTGCATAATTCTGAATAAATATCGGTCGGATAAATATTGACGTCTCAAATGTAATGGAGGGTCACAACATTCAACACGCAAGGCATTGAGAGGGCTTGATTGCATTGCACCAGTTACTATTCTTAACGCTTTAGATTGTATAGACTCCATTTTTTTAAGAGCTGATAAGTTGCATGGTTCCAATAAAAATGTCCCATAGTCTAGAATTGAACGAATCAATCCATTATAAACTAATCTGAGAGACGACGGATGTGCCCCCCACCAAACGCCAGAAAGACATCGAAGCATATTGACCATACGCTCACATTTCACCATTATGTGATCAACATGTGTGACTGCAGTCATTTTAGTGTCTAAAATGAGACCCAAAAATTTTACGTTATTTTTAAGAGGAATATTTTTCCCATCATACGATAAAGTAATTGTAGGAGGAACTTTTTGTCTTGAGAATAACATAATACTACTTTTGGAAGGAGATAATTCCAATCCATTATTATCCATCCAAGATTTTAAAAGAGAAAGAGAATGTGACATACGATTGCATAAGATATCAGAAGAGTGGTCAGAACAATATAAAAGTAAGTCATCAGCATATTGTAATATAGAAATAGAATCATTCAAATATGAATCTAAATCATATGTGTATACGTTATATAAAATGGGACTCAGTACAGATCCCTGAGGAAGACCTTTCCAAATGTTTCTTGAATTATTAGAAACATTATCTAATGATATTGTTCTTTCTGTTAACATGTTAATAATGAAGCGAGTTAAAATAACAGGAAAATTTAATTTGAGCAATTTTTCTTTTAGTATGGAAAGGACTACATTGTCATATGCTGAGGATATGTCGAGAAAAGCAGCTAATGTTGATTCTTTGCGAGATAGAGCAATCCGTATATCTATAGTGAAAACTGAAAGGCTGTCTAATGTACTCCTACCTTTTCTAAAACCATTTTGACTGATAGGCAATATGTGATTATATTCGAGAAACCATTCTAATCTATTTTTAATTAAATGTTCTACAATTTTAATGATAACTGGCGATAATGCTATTGGGCGATAAGATGAATGATGGCTTGGGTCTTTATTGGGTTTCAGTACTGGCAATACTACTTGACGTTTCCAGCAACTTGGAATGTCACCTGTGGAAATAACTTTGTTTATTATTTTTAAATAATAGAGTAACGCTTCATCTCCCAAATTGGCAAAAAATGAATAAGGAATGCCATCCTCTCCAGGAGCCGAATCTTTCACACTATTTAAAATATACTTTAATTCAACTAATGAAAACTGAGTATTTATACCAGTATTTGGAATGTTGGGAGGAATATTGAAGTCATTGATATTTGGTGACACTGTTGGAGGTGCTAACTGGTCAAGATATGCATCAGATAAAGATAGAGGCAATAATTTCAAGGGAGAACTCGCGACATATGAAGATCGAAACCTCTTAATATTATTCCATAATTCAGTGAAAGGGGTGCTAGGGGAAATAGAAGCACAGAACTTTCTCCATCCTTGAAATTTCTTTTCCTTTAGTAGATCACGAGTATCATTACTGATTTTTAAAAGAATTTCATAGTTATCATCAGACATATTATTTTGATAATTTAATTCTGCTTCTTTTCTGTTTTTAATGGCTGCAGTACATTCTTTATCCCACCATGGCGGAGAAGGGAGTCTATTTGAGCCTTTTTTAATAGGAAACACCTCATCAGCTACATCTAATAATATTCTAGTGAAACATTCTACATTTTGTAACAAACTAGGAGACTCTGAGAGGGAAAAATTTTTTTGTTCAACTGTAGATTTGTACAATTCCCATTTTTCAGTGTCCAACCTATATTTTAAACGAGGAGGCTTGTGTTGTGGTGGAGAATATGGAATTCTGTTATAAGGAAATGTGATTATGATAGGAAAGTGGTCGCTGCCATATGTGGAAGAAAGAGTATACCAATTGACATTAGAAGCCAGATCTGGAGTACAGATGGATAAATCTACTGCACTTATTCCTTCATTTGGTGAAGTGCAACGAGTGGGAGATCCAGTGTTTAATATACATAAATTATGGAAATCTATTATTTTCAAAGTATCTTCACCATTAGTATTTGTTAAAGAACTTCCCCATGATCTATGCTGGGAGTTAAAGTCCCCTAATAACATAAATGGTCTGGGAATATGGGTCAAAATATTGTTAATTTCATTAAAAATTTGTAAAGAGGGGTGAGGAATATAAATAGATACAAAAGTAATATTATTAACTTTAATGCATATTATAGAAAAATCATTAGAATGTGAAGGAAGAGATATAATTTTATAGGGTAAATTATTTGTAACTAAAATAGCTACACCTCCGTAGCCATCATACCGGTCTTCTCTTATACAGGAATATCTAGAAACTCTAAAATTATAATGTGGTTTTAACCATGTTTCCGAAAGTGTAACAATAAATGGGCTATATTTATTTATAAGATATAATAAATCACTTTTTTTATTATTTATGCTTCTGCAATTCCATTGAATTATGGTTGTACAATCCATTATTCAGAGCATCAATTGTAGATTCAATTATAGGAGCAACGTTGGACGGTATTAATATATTATTTTGAGTAAGAACACTTAATAATGTAACTATAATATCATTGATTGACATCTGCGATTGTTGATTATTATTAACTGTAGTTGATAAGGCACAACCATTTATAGGAGATGATATATTATTGTATTCATTTATCAATTTATTGTGGGCTACATGGTCATAGCCAGGTGTAATGGAGGGGGGAGTTTTAATATTTTTGTATATTGTTTTTTTATATGATATGTTCTGTTTTGTTGATTGATTGTTTTGTGGACTAATTGATGTAGATTTTTTGGGTATTGATAAAATATCAGCATATGGCTTGGAAATAGGTTTATGCAATTTAGCAGCCTCAGCATATGAGATACAGTCCTCAGCCATAGTTATTTTTATATTTTTCTGGCGAGAAAATTCTGGACATATCTTATTTGTAGCGAAATGAAAACCTGAGCACAAACAACACGAGGCACAATCATCATCTACATTACATGAGTCTCCTGTGTGACCCTGCCCACATTTGAAACACCGCGGTTTCCCTCTGCACTGTGCTTTAGTGTGTCCATATCGGCAACAATTGTAACATTGTACAGTTGGGTAGTGATATAATTCAACTGATAGAGAATTATAACAAATAAATACCCGTTTGGGCAAAACCTGGCCATCAAATGATATAATAACCGTCTGAGATGGTTTCCATGTGGCAGTTCCTTCAACAAGAACTTTAAAATTCAATCGTCTAACTCTTAGAACTGGTCCGCACCCAATTGGCACTGAAATATTATTAAGAATTTCTTCATCAGACCATTCTGTAGGGATACCCCTAACTACACCCATTCTGATAATATTAAATGTAGGAATAAAAGCCTTGAAGTCATTTACTATCAATGTATCACTATTAAGAAATAAGTTAGCATCTGTATATTGGGAAAAAGATAAGGACACTCGGTTGCGACCAATTCGCTTGACGCTGCCATTTATAATATTTTTAAAATTATTGTTTTTTAAATAATTGCCAAATGATATTGGATGCAATATAATATTATCATTTGGAGTCTTTTGTATTTTTTGGACATGAATAGTATAAGGAGCCAAGTCAGTTGATGTATATAATTTTCTGCCAATCTGAGATTCTGGGACTTTGTGGGAAGTGTTATCAATTACCTTCAAAGTCGCAGAAGGTGTCGGAAGAGATGGAGATGGCTGGCAATCACTATCAGAGCATTTACATGACTCTTTATTCAGATTAACACTCATTTTGTTAACGCGTTTCTTTTTGTTGCAAGTTCTGCAGATTTTTTTGGCGTGACTACGTTTTCTGCTAGTTTTAGATGATGAACAGTCGGTGTCCATGCCAGACTCCGAATGTTCAACAGTTACATAAGCAGCCACCTGGGGGGCTGAGCCCCCAGGATCTGGCGGTTCTTTCATGTTCAAAGCTTATTTACATATAAAAGAAAAACTTACCTACAGATGAAAATATTTACAAACTACCAATTCTACAAAAGTAATTATATATAATATATACAAAATATTACAAAACTGATCACTTTTTGAATACAATAACAATTAACTATTTAAATGGAAAAAAAACACTCCCGCCGCGATCAAGTTTCCCGCGCTTTTTTCCGTCTGCGACTTATTGACACTGACACAAGGGTCAGCGTTGCCAGTTGACTTCACGATAAGATACGCACAGCACCTAAAAATAGTACGAAACTTAACTTTTGAGTACGCAGTGAATAAAAAAATATTCAAGTAATTTCAAATTTAAAGTACGTTTTTCACTGTATTTTATAAGTGCCGTTTGCGCACTGAACCTGAAGGAACCACGAAAGAACAAAACTACACCAGCGAAACCACAAACAGTAACACAGAATCATGACTTTTTGGCGGGAACTTGCAGAGTGACGTTGCGTTTTCATTTTTTGTTTTCATAAATTCGTGTATTTTGAGTTTTATTGCATATTATCTGTGCTATTTTATCCAAAAAGATCAATCCATGTGCACAAGTGTAGTGAAATGAAATGAATTATGTGTATTATGACTTTTCAAGTTGTATCAAAAAGTCCGTGAAGAGTTTTAGTACATTGACCACTATTGTCATAAAACATGCCTTTTATGGACGGTGACTGACTGAAGACTGTGAAAGTGATAATTATTGTGACTGGAAATTATAATATAACTCGAAGCTGGCAGACATATGACCTAATTTAGATTTTGTTGCCAAAATTAAAATTAAGAAGAATGATAAAACAAAACTTGGAATTAGAACAAGGAATAAAAAATACACACCGGGGTCTCTGGTGCCAATTTTATGCTGAAACTTGCTTGACAGAAATATAAATTATTTAACTTTTTTATTTAGAAAATTTGTTTGTTTTTGGCTTGACAGTAAAATAGTATGCAAATTGACGGGTGAGTACCTGAGAACGCTACCTAACGAAATAGTACGCAATGCGTACTAGTGTGTACCCTAATGGCAACGCTGACAAGAGTTGCCAGTGTTGCCACCTCTTTAAAAGGGCTAACTACGGAGCAAGGATGTTAAAAAAGTCGGATATATTCTTGCTAACAAAAAACTGTGTCACTCAAGTCGGCCACCACGCTGTACGTACAAGCCGGCACGCACACATTCACACATTAGTTGAGCGCGGGTAATCGGCTCTGTGTAAACGGCGACAGAGTCTAGTTTCCTGCGGAATAGCCAACTATGTGTGCGTGAGAGGTGGCCGACTCCATAGACACAGTTTTTTGTTAGCGAGAATATGTCCGACGTAGTCTGTGCTACGGAGCTAAAAAGGGCTAGATTGGCCTAAATCGGGATTTAGAAAGAGCTAAAAATACTCGTCATAAAAATTATTCTTTATTTATATCAAGAATATCAGATACATATTAAAAAAAGGTTATTGTGATTTTCGTATGAATTTATGAAAACAAAAGACAACCTGAGTTTTTATTTTATTTATTATTATCGTTTTTAGAGATGGGCGATAAAAACTGCATACAGGGTGTTGTTTTGGTCGGCGACAAGCGACCCAGGAGTGGTAGTACAAAAAGTACATTTCCCAAAAATGGACTTAATTCCATTAAATACTGTAAATGCGTTGAGAAATACCTTATTCAGTTTGAAATAAAATTACCGCAAAGTATGGTCACTAGCCACGTGCACTGACTAGAGCTAGGCACAAGCCGCCATCACCCCACCCCTTTACCCCCTCGCACTCCCGTTGAGTATTACGTCTATATTTTAGCTTATTACATGATTTTCAAAATAATATTATTTTTATTTTTTTACCCATCAAAAGAGGAGTAAGGCAAGGCGATCCCCTATCACCTCGAATCTTTATCGCAGTACTAGAATCGATTATCGGTAAATTAAATTGGGATAGATCCGGTCGCCGATGACATCGTCCTCCTATCAGAAAATAGCAGAAAGCTGGAGTCTATGCTACACACGTTACAACAAGCAAGCAGAGAGGCAGGACTAGAAATTAACCTGAGCAAAACGAAACTCATGACAAATGCCACACAAAACTCTATATGTCTTGACAACACACCAATAGAGTACGTTGAGAGCTATATCTACTTAGGTAAACAAATTTCCTTCCAAAAACTAAACAACGATGCAGAAATTGATAGAAGAATAATATCGACTTGGAAAAAATATTGGAGTCTGAAGGAAATACTAAAAAGTCAGATGCCGATGAAAATCAAAAGCAAAGTCATGGATTCATGCCTTTTACCTTCGTTAACCTACGCATGTCAAACGTGGAAGTTCACCAAAAGAGTTAAAAATAAAATCACGTCCTGCCAGCGAAGCATGGAGAGAAGTATTTCAAAAATCAGGAAATGTCAAAAAATTCGTCGCACTACCATCAGGCAAAAGACAGGAGTAATAGATGCTCTCACCTACGCTCTAAAGTTAAAATGGAGATGGGCAGGACACGTTGCGAGAATGAGCGATGATCGCTGGACAATCCGCATGACGTCATGGCCAGGTCCTACAGGTATTCGGAAAAGAGGAAGACCTGTAACTAGATGGGCAGACGACATCACTCAAGTCGTAGGCAAAAACTGGCTGACAGAAGCCAAAGACCGAGACCGCTGGTGTTCTCTGGAGGAGGCCTTCACCCTTACTACCTGAGGGGTTCATGCATGCTATTTTTATTATTAATCCAATCTAATTTAATTTAATTCAACAATTTTATAAATATTAATATCACTCAAATATAATTCAAACTTTTTTATACTACTATTATTATTGTAAAAATATGATGGAAATTATTAATGAATTTATTATGAAACGATAACAATAACCGATATGATAATTTTCTACACTACATTGCAAAATTGTTAATATTTTATTATTTTTTCAATGCATGAAATAAAAGGCTTTTTTATTTTTATTTATTTATATTATTTTTATTTTTATTATTATAAAAAAATAAAGTATTTTTTTTATATTTTTTTTAGCACCAGTATCTGTTGTATTATCGACCCTGACTCGCTCGTCGCTGACCAAAACAACAACCTGTATAGATACGAAATCTATATATTGGTACAGTAGTACCCAACTGATATGGCGCGTCGGGAATCTTCATTCGCACAGAAAAGAAAGTATGGCCCGAAGATTAACGAAAGAATGCTTAAAACTTACAATCAACCTTATATCACTCCTATAAGGTTCATAATACACTGCAGCTGTTAGTTCCGTCTCACTCGCAAGTCACGCCCCTCCGCACGGCGCGCGCTAACATGGCGGCAGCTGCCGACCAATAGCGTTTCCCGCGCTTTGAAAATGTATCTTCCGCGCAGGTACATCGGTAAGCCATATTAGTTGGGTAATACTGTACAATATTTTTAAAACCGCTTACTGGCTCTCAATATCTGCGTATTACAATATCTAGATACTCTGTACTATTAAATATTCTGTGGCAATACTCGCGAGCCGCTCGCTCCGCATCGGCTGGACCGCGAGCGTGCGACACAGTGTTCGCAACCGTACGATAATTATCGTACATGTACGATAATTTCATAACTACGTACGATGTACGATGGTACACGACTATCGTACGCAGATTGTACGATAATTTCCATTCTGATGAAATATCGTCATTCGATGTGGTGGAGTATTGGCAGTTATTGTCGTTTCGAATTTGTATATAAAATATTAAGTTTCATTAATATTTGTGTATTCTGTTCTCGCAAATATAAAAGCTATTCAGTTAAACTTTTAAAAAATATGCTTGTTTTCATGTGTCTCTATCCTTTAACATTATTTTCTTCTTTATAAATTCGAGATTTTAGCGCGAACTATTTTTTTTTTCCATTTAAAAAACAAGTTTACAAGATTTAAACTATAAAGTATTTGCAACATATTATTGTCACGTTTCATATGATTTTTTAAAGTATTTTAGCCATTTTCCTGATGGATACGATAATTTTGATCCATATACGAGCATATACGATAATTTTACGGCCCTGGTACGATAGCTGCCTGGCTTCAGGTTGTGAACACTGGTGCGACAGAGAGCAAGCGAGATGGTACCGATCGAGACGAATCCAGTAGTTGGAGCGGTATAGCAATAAAGGCTTGTCCCCTAATCAAATCACAATAAAATATCTGATTGATTATGAACAATTTTTTCACATCTTTATGAATGAACTTTAGATCTTAGACTGATGAATTTAAAGTTTAGTTTTGGCACGGAATAAATAATAGTACTAAGGTAGTTTTGG